>DWKW01001026.1:0-13821 GCA_018250115.1 Doberes anticus
GAGCATGCAGGCCACCTGATGTTAAGTGGTCTCTGCAGCCCATGGACATCCACACCTGAGGTTGTGTGTGGATGTGTCGCTACTCCTGAGGACTAACTACAATGGAATAAGTACCTCCCGACCAGTGTCGTCTGCCTAACCACACCTTTCAAACCGAAACACAGCAGTTCTCATACCGTTGCTTTACGGCAGTAATAGGTGTAGCGGTGGTGCCGCCGCAAGCGAGCCCTCAACATAAGAAAGACTCTACCATCATCATATTAACTCTGATAGCTGTATTTTTGATTTCAAATTAACTACCTTTTAGCAACTAATTATATAAGGACAAAATACTTATAAATTTTTAAGAGTCACAAAACAACTTGCGGTAACTAACGCCCCCTATGGTCATTTTTAGAAACAATGCATTACCCATCCAATCCAAGCGAGCGAGCATTGTCATGGTGATTCACGCAATGACAACATTTCACCACGTTTTTTTGTTCACATCGTCTAACCAAGTATTGACAACAATTAATCGATACTGCAATAAATATTCAATTCCCGTAATAACACAGACCCAACTAAATATTCGTCAGATAACATGAGTGTAGAGTAACATAGAGTAAATTACCCAAAATCTCTTCATTTAACGAAGTTTTATTCAAGGTACATACACCGCCAGTTTATTAGACACAACAATTACTTCTTACTTCGAACTCTACATTAGAATAAAAAGACCAAATGACTTGAATTGAGCAGCGTACAAGTTGCCAAAGAGGTTATGTTCGTCCGCAACAAACAAAAATATAAGGCGTTTACCTTGTTTCGACTGCTGTTGGGTTGCTAGGATCACACTAAAATGACGCACAAATTGTTTCACATTAACGTAACATACAAATATTAGATAAAAAATTGGTTTGCATCACAGAAATAACAAAATAAAACGGAAAACATTGAAAGCGGGCAAGAAGCGCGATACGAAACAGCAAGCTAAGCAGCAGCTGACTACATGCGCATGCCCGGTATGACTTTGTAAGGGAGTGACGTTTCAGTGTTTTGACTGTTCAGAAGCGCATCATAGAAACGAATACTTCAGTGTTTGTTTCAGTTCTTGGCTTAAAATTTTATTCCTACCAACACGTGTAAAAATTCACAAAAATGGTATGTTTTTCTGAACTAAGTTTTTTTTCAATTCCAAGAATTTATGTGTATATATTATTTTATTCTTACTTGCTGAACATACAAATACATTACGTAAAGAGTTTGATGCTATTATTGGATAGTAAAAAAGTTTATTAATACAATGTCAAAAACTTGTAATTGGATTATGACGCCCTTACAAAGTTTAACATCTGGATGCGCGACGTGGAGGAGTGGTGTGGGCGCGCACCGGCGACGGCGGCGTAGCCCTCTAGCGGGCATATTGAGAATTATCGATTGTTCGCACGCCGCCGTGCCGCCACCCGCCATTGGCTCCACTCAGTAATTGGTTTATGTTGTTCGTTCGTAACATGAATTCAAATTTAGCGCGCTCGGCCACTCCAATGAACAGAACCGAGTGTTTGTTTGTGGAAATTACCTGTTTCAGATAATAAAATCTCGTGAAATACTATTCAAACTTTATCAACTAAAGTTTATTTCACTCTCGACCTCGATATTCGGAACGTAAAGTACGCCTCTTGAAAAAAAAATTCAGAATGATTGCGTTATGATATTGTTAAATCATTAAAGTTAAAATGATATATTATGGGTATTATATATAATCGTGTGTGTTTTCTAAATTTAATTGTCACCCACAACCAACTTCTAGTAGTATCTGAGGTCGTGCGCAGATGCATTTTTACTAATTAGGACTAAATTAATATTGCTTAATGCGTCATATTTCACTGTAATTTGAGCAAAGCCCTTTGGACCGGAACAAAGAAGCTTGCTTGCACTGCTGTTTTGTGTTAGAAATAGTTGCTACAGTAGAACCGCCGCAGACAAGCCTTGGATGTAAGATCGTATGACTATCCCATCAAGTATAAACGTTATAAATGACAAAAAAAAGAATAACACTAACTAAGCCATTATTATATTTTCAACTTAGTTTACTCGAACAATAAGTATTTAAATGATTGCGTAAAACTTAGTAGATGTTGTAAGTACGAACACGAAATCTCTATTTTAAACACTATGCAGAGTACATTATATTGGGCAGGTTGATTTGTTTGGAGCGTTGTCGCCTACCCGGGTACTAAATTGGGAGGGTGGCGGAGGAAACTGATATTTATGCACGTTAATAAGAAGCCGAGTTGCAGACAAAGCCTACCTCACCTTATAAACGTACAACAGCTACATATAGATCTTACGAACTTTGTCATACAAAGCCTTCGAACAATAAGGATCAATTCCGATTGACGCAGTAATTAAACGGCCAAAAGTTTGTTTTCAATGTTTGACTAGATGATATTAGAAGTTTAATTGAAGCTTTGAATTGCCTTGGATTCGTATTCTGTAAGTCGAAAACAGTTGGATAGTTGTAACGAGGATATAAGCATTTGTTATAAATTGAACCGTCCAGTTGTAGTAGGTACTTGAACTAATACAATAACTTAAAGAGTGTCTCTACCGAGCTCTATGCTGATTGGTGATTTTTAAATGTTGGATTTGCTCTCACAGAATTAAAATAAATGTGGAAGTAATAATTTATATTCTTTTTAATTTTTGTAGTAATGGCAATTACGTGATTTTACTGTATATGACGTAAGTTTCTGTCGCATCTTTGGGACATACTATACGCGGACGCAGGCATTTATTTCAATGGATGCAAAAAAAAGTTTTAAAAAAAATTATAAAATTGACTATTCCATGAATTAACTCTTTTTCGAGTTAATTTATTATTTTGTTTACCTGCAATAGTTATCTTTTTTATATGTGAAGTTTTTTATCAAATATTCGCCAAATTTACGTGAAACTAAACCTTTCTAACTTCAAATAAAAAAAACAGGTTATTTAAATCTATCAATAAATGCTGAAGACATTTCCGGATATGAGCGTTTTTTTTACAGATTTACGTAAGAAAGTTTCGCATTGTAACTCCAAAGTTCTTTATCCGATTATTTGTACCAAATTTACATATACCTTTTCTCTTCCTCATACCTCCTTTTACCTCCTCTTTTCGAAGCCACTCCACTTGTCTTTGTGAATTTTATGCAGAGCCCATAGTGGCAGAGGCTGTATTCATCACGATTTCTTCCTTCACCGTCAAAGTAAATGATAAATTCATTGCTAATGTGCACATAACTTCGAAAATTCGGAGATACGCCCGGGATTTCTAACTCCGACACACTGTAGCGGAAGATCGAGATTCGTAACCTTTGGACTGTTCACTGTTACAACAAAAAATAAGAGATGAGAATGTTACGGCCATAGTCCACCACACTGCCTAGGCGCGAATTGGCGGACTTCATGTCTTTGAGAACTTTATGGAGAACTCTCAAGCATGAGGGTTCCCTCAAGATATATTCACCTTCCTTCACCGGTAAAGCTAGTGATCATTCATTTATAACACACACATAATTTAGAAAAATTAAGAATTGTCAATATTTATACAAAATAGAGGTGGCCATTTGAACCCCGACCTACCGGTGCGGGTGGTCGACATAGTTAACCACTACGTTGTCACTCACTCCTTTTTTTATTGGCTAGCAATAATTCTAATAACGGTATAACTCATTTGTGCAGTTCTGAATTCTGAAAACCGTTATTTTTAACAACCTACCGACTTAAGCTATCTTCCACAGTTAGGTGCCGAATTTTAATTATAGAGTTTGTAAAATTAATGTAATTTTTTTTTGGTTATCTTTTGTTAATTTAATTATCTAATATCTCTTCTGAGTTCACTAACTTATATGCGATTGCGAAGTAGAATAACTGCGAATGCCACAGTCCAGTTAATTTCGCGATTTTATGTGTTATTAATTAACACTTCTGTACTAACCTACAAAAAATACACGCAAGCACTAATGCACTCATATTTATCTTCGGATGACTAACACGTCAATGAAACCGCAGGCTTAAACTTGTTTATTATGATAATAATCAAATACACAGAAATTTAACTGTGGGTATTCTTGCGATGGGTATCCTTCACTGTCTCTTCTTAGAACACTTATAAGTGAAGCTTAGTTTGTGTGCGATCAAGTTTTTGAATAATTTTGATCTACGATCCTATTTTACCTAAAAGTAGGTAGCTTAACGTGTCCGTCCATGTTCTGCTTACTTATCTATATTTATTATTATAAAATTTGCACAGTTGTAAATTTGTCTAGTCTGTTCCTCAAGCGTACTTTAGTTTTAAAACTAAAATCACGTGACTTATTGAAAAAAATGATTTGTTATTCTTTTGAGAATAATCTAATTTTAAGTTTAAAGAAATTTGCATGAAGCCCGAGCCCGCTAGTTATATTAATTATTTTCTACATATACGTATTTTTTTTTACTTCATCATCATCAACCCATTATTGTCCCATTGTTCGGCACTGTTTTTCTTACAGAGCAGCTACCGAACCGACCACGCTAGTCAAGTGCGGTTTTGTAGACTTCAAATGCTTTTGAGAACATTACGAAAAATTTACGATTAGTTCGGTCACCGTTAAAGCATGTGACACTAAATTTCTAATTCCCACATAATTTAGAAACATTAAAGGTCACGATTCCAACACCGACCCATTGGTGCTGGAAGTCGAAATTCTTAATCACTAGACTATTACATTTTTTGCTTAAGTAGTTTTCGATCACGGTTATAGCTTTACTTTCGTAGTCGAAACTCCTCAAGGAGGATTCCAGTCTGCCCACCATACGCATTCCCATTTATTTTCAAAGTTCAAATCACAAGGCGTATTAGAAAAGGAATCTTTATTCTACTGAGAATGCTCTAAGCGACAAAGTTGTGGAGGTCGGGCCGTGCATGCGCCCCGCTCGACACGCCGCGCTTCAAACTTTTGCACTTTGCGAAATACATAAGAATTTCATAAGAATTGCTGCTGTGTGGAAATTCTGAGATTTTATAATTTTTTATTTACACTGCTAATAAGAACAAATAATGTACTGTTTATTATAAGATCATACGTATAATAATAGATATGTCTGTCTATTATAATTATTTGATGTCCTGAAATCAGATCTTACACTTAAGACTCTTAATTTTGGTATTCAGGTAGAAAATCAATTTCCTAACGAAGAACTGATCAAGAAAAAAGTTTGCTACAGACGTGTACATAAACATTTCTTTTTATTGCTTGAGCTGAGGCTTTCTTAAATTAAGACTGATGTTAAGAGTTTTATTATGCAGTAAGTCATTAAAATGCATTTTTCAAACCGAAACACAGCAGTTATCACACTGCTGTTTTATGGCAGAAATAGGAGCAGCGGCGGTTCCGCCGCATGCGAGCCTTCGACATACGACTCTACCACCGTCAGTTATCCCCAATTTTATTAAAAATTAACAATGAGTAGGTAAGTTACGGAGGTCGTTCGCGGGGCATGTAATCATTCTATATTTTCTACAACAATTATATTGAAAAATATAATAAAATTTAGAAATAAATATAAGGACTTTCAATAAAACTTTACTGAAAATCCGATGAACTAAAGCAGTAAAAGTAGACGAATGCCAACAGTTTGAAAACGCGAACGCAAACAAGAGCAAATGAGATGTACGCTAGTAAATTTGGCCTTAGGGTAGTTGTGAATTTTGCACGGGGTGGTGCATTATGCGGCGCACGTACCGCTGTCTGCACGAGGCGCGGCGCGGCGCGAGCGCGGCGAGGGCAATATTCCGCTCGCTGCGGCCGCCGCTTGCGTGCTCCTCTATCACCGAACCTCATTTATTATTTAAGGCTCGCCGTACCGAAACGTACTTACTGCCGCACGTGGAGCTGACTTCTCCAAGTGTTCTCCTTTATGACAAATCGATGCTCCCGCCAGACCAGCGACTGAACTATCTATCCGTGTACAGAATAACCTCCGAACTTTTCGACTGAAAACATTTAATCCGTAAAAGCAATCTCCAAAGAGGTAATAGGAAGAGGATTCCGTGCATATTTATTGCCGGTCTCTAAACCGTTTCTCGGGTAATTCGGTACAAGCAAAGCGACATTATTTTTGTAGTAATTTCACCGAATGTCCTGTAAAATATTCAGAGTGCTGTAGCTGAGCCCATTAACGTGCCCGGGCGCAATTCGAAACGGGGACTCGTCCGCAAATGGCGGCGATATCATTAACTTGACCCCCGCAACTATCCGTCGTTTCGCAAGTTTTTCCCGATATTACATGGGAGAGATATTCGCGGTACAATACTTGCACCACCTTTCTTTAATTTGTTTATATTACGGTTGTTCTTACGATATCTCGAATGTGTCCCATATGGTATCTGTACACTTCGAAGTGCTTTCCGAGGGACTATGCCTACGCTATTATACTTTTTGATTATTCATAAAAAAAATTGATCCATTTGAAAAAAATTGCTAAAAAAATATGACAGAAAACAATGCTCCAATCTAGCCTTTATCCTTTTTGTTTGATTCAAGTTATATGCATGCAAAAATTCATAACAGACCGCTGAGTGAATTTTGCATGATTGAGAAAAACGTCCAACCAGCCTGTTGCAAATGTTATTCCATCCGAATTACAATTAACAATATTTATCAAATTAAACAAATTGCTGAAAGAAGATTTATGTTTAAACTATAGTAGTAATGTTCTTCAAACATCTTCTTGGAAAATAGATAACGAATTTCGCCAGTAAAAGAAAACTTCCCCTATCTTCAGACTACACAAAATATGTGGCGCGATACGAAGATAGGTGTACGGAATTCCAACTAAAGTTGTGAGAGGGATTTCTCAGCTAAAGAAATAACGGTGAAAACTCACTAGCTTTGAACAAACGCTTGCTGGAGTAGGGCGGTTCTTTCAGATATGCAGAGCAAATTATAAGGCGCTCCGCTAGCCACTGCACAAATTTGAATTTATGAACTTTTCTTTTAAAAGACTTACAATCTCACTAGATTCGTAGATTGCGGGTAATTTGAGACAAGCAATTAGGTTTAACCTATACTAAAGTGGTTTTTGTTTTGTTGAGTCGGATTTCTTATAACAAAATAATTCCTTTTTTACAACCTACAGCCCTAAAAGCGGTTTTAGGAGGCTATAAACAGTTTTGTAACCGCTAATTAAAACTTGCGTGAACTTATACATTGTAGCCCGACCGACCGCTTTATTTGTCGGTGGGTTAAAAATGCAATGGAACGAGGCCACCCCTAGCTCTCACCCTCATCTCTTTTCTAAGAAATTGTATTTGCCAGCAGGGTATCGTACTCTTAATTTGAAATTATGGCTTTCTAAAAGAATCGTCCATTTAATTTTCATCGGTGAGCAAGCTCGTGCAACAAACTGCTTGGCAATGCTTTTCGCACTCATGACACTAATTGCTCATTATGACTAATTTTAAAATTAACTCCTGCAGCGAGCATGTTGAAAGTTTAAGACTAACGTACGTAACAACCAATTTAGTTCTGTGTCCGAATTGGTAAAAGTTTATGATATTATAACAGTGATGTGGAAATAATTCACAGAGATATTGATATATATAAAGACAGGGTTTAACGGCGAAGTTCCAATAATTTTCAATACAAACAAAGTAGTTAGTGTGGATGTAATCCAGTCAGAAATTTGTCTTCAGATGCTGCTCAGAAATTGACGGGGGTAGTTCGGGTTATAAACTAAGTAGTCTAACGTGAGTCAGGTTATATATTAGTCTCAGCAATTTAAAGTTGTTTCTGGGCTTGCAAATAAGCGTGGAGCTTGAACCGCAACTTCGTCCGCCCACGCCAAATTACAGTCTGTCATCTCGACTAAAGTAACCTGTTGACATTACTAACTTGTGATATTTCTCTAAGGCTTTGTTCGTCGTGGACACAACTTATATCGACGCCATCAGAACAACAAGATTTCCGGACACTACTGAAATAGATTAAGTTGCTCCAACTGTGTCTAGAGAGTTTTGCAAATGTTGTCGTTTCTACAAGAGATGAGAGAATGTGTAATATTAAATTCTGAAATAACAGTAGTACAGAAGGTATAAAGAAGAAAGATGACTGGCAGATTTATTGAATTATCTCTTTATTTCAAGGAAGTGAAAATTAAGCAAAGATTTAAATAATTCTTAAAAAATATACATGTATTTATGTATTGTATGTATGTATTGTTCTCTCTTTTTTACTGTCTGTATCACACTTATAATTTTGTATGTGTACATGTTACAAATAAAACTATTTTTCTTTTTTTCTTTCAATTAGAACGGAAGTCCTATATGAGGTTGTATTTGTCCTGCCTCCTGTCCAGTGTCTTCTGCCCAACTACACCCTTCAATCTGAAACACTGCTGCTTTAGGGCAGAAACAGGTGCACCGGTGGTGCCGGCGAGCCTTCGACACAAGACTCTACCGCCATCATCTCTCTCTTAAGGTTTAAATAATGTATGGTAGAATGCATAGTAGACAATTTCCTGTTTAACAACCGGTCCCAGTACGTCTACGATCAACAAGTCATTATTGCTAAAATACTATCCGTTACAGATTGTCGGAAATATCGCCACGTGACAGTTGCTGTTATTTTCGTTTTTTTTTGTTAAAACTACTAATGGATGGGTGCATGGAGGGTAGAGGTAACGAAAACAATGGCTGTGTTGAAAAAGTGTCCATCAAAATTGAAAACATTTCGAGGGACACAATAAGGTGGCGGCGTTACTGTTGTAAGAGGGTAAATTTTAAACAATACGTTAAGAATTATTAGAGTAAGATGGAGAGGTAAACAAAAAAAAAAGAAAAACACACACACACTAGTCATCAAACATTTTCTACTCAACACACTCCAAACCGTATAGAACTGATAAATTCATATCGTACCCATAGGGGAGTAGGAAGGCGTACGAAGTGCATAGGCACTTTGGTGAATTTATGTACTGCTACGCTAAATCTACTTCTATCCCATGTACAGTGGTTCTCCTTTCCTCTACCCTCTATAGATGTGGGTGGGAAGGAAAATGGGAAAATGCATATTTTTTCATTTATCTTTTTACTATTTATAAGTATTTCATTTTTCATTTAAATTTTTTATCCATGATAAATGGAGACAAAAACGCAATGGTTCTGACAACTAAACAATTAGTGAGTCGTTTTTATAACATTGTGTAAAGCGTTATTTCGCTTCACTTTCAGCTTTGACCCATGCTACGATGTTCATCTCAGATTCCTCATACTCATTATGAGACCGGAAAAATTCAACATTCATATAATGCCAAAATCAAACATAATTATATTAGTCGATAGAGTTTTTGTTTTTTGCGATCCAATAAATCTTCAAAATTAATTTTAGTGTAATATTTTTACTCCAATTTTGTTCTAACACTGCCGATTATCGACAGAAATACCACCACCACTATATGACTACCACCATCGACAGACACATGTTTCAGCCAGAACAAGGTTATTTTAAAAGTGACGGACAGGAAGGTATGTCCGTCCGTACCGTATTGGATATTTCATACCGAAACCTGTCCGTGAAAAACTGGAACAATTATCCGTTATTCCTTCTAAACCCCATAATAAAGATAATAACCAAAACAACAGAACTGATGAGTGGTTAGCAAGTCGGCGCTAGATAATAAGAATTTATAATGGGTAATTAAAAGATTAAGATATAACATTTCTAGTAAAATACAATCTAGATCTGTACTTAATCTTTTAATAAATACGAACTAAAGGTTATCCTTGTCTCATATAAAGAACTATACCCACTGTTCTTTTCTGATCGCTTGTTTTAGACAACATGGAACATAACTATACAAGAAGTGTGTTAGCTTCCTTAAAGTAAAACTCACTCTCAAAGTGACATTTACATGACATTAACTTATACAAGAAGTCACACAGCGCTAAATACCTAGCAGTATTAAGCTGTTACCTAGGATATAATACAATGCTAAATTAAGAATTTAAGCTGACAAGAGCGAATGAAGTCCTGATGTTAAGTGGTGGCTACAGCCCATGGACATCCACATCAAACCGCAACATTTAGCGTAACAAATGGGCACTGCAGGCTTAACATGCATATATCCAAGACGGCATTACCACTAACTTGCAGATTATATCATAGGGGGTGAGTTTAAAGAAAAGGATATACTGAGTACTACATATTTATGATACACGACTCCAACCACGCGGGCGAAGTTTCGGGAAAAAGCTTGTTACAACGTTATAACATGAGCCGATCTGATCAAAGGATTAATTTGAAAAGAAAAAAATAACTTCATAGAAAACTTCGTCACGTAGTCAAGATTGTACGTGACATACGGACACCTAAATCTCCACAGATTTAGATTAGAGCACTATTCAAGATAATGTGTACCAGACTGACGTTTATTATTTTATTTTTTTGCAGTTGTAAATAATGTCACAGTAATTTTTCTGACCGCTGTCACAGATAAGATAATATCGAGGTCGACAAAACTGAGGTTTAATTTAAACCGCAATTAATTTTCTACGAATATATGGTAATAAACAAGTAGCAAATGGGAACCTCATGCGGGACAAGTCAAAGAACATATCGTCTTCAGGGTTCAAATTGTTTTATAGGAGCAGAATAGCAAACGAGCGTGCAAGGTACCTGATTATAAGTGGTCACTGCAGCCCATGCATCAAAACTCAACCAGAACGGTAGGCCTATTTGATGTTGTATGTGTATGCGTCGCTACTCGCTACTGCTGAAGATAGATTTGGAATGCCTCTTGTCCGGTGTCTTCTGCCTAACAACACCCTTCAAACCGAAACATAGCAGTTCTCACTGCCGCCTTAGCAAATGTTAGAAAAAGTCTGTCCAGGAATGATTGCATTCTCGAACAAGAAACAATGTTCCTCACAGCATTCACAATATTAGTGTACTTACTCGTGTATGAACTTTGTAATACTTATCACAAAGTTCACACACTGGGCTAATACGTTCAATTATGATTACATATTCATGTAACAATATAGTTTGAGTGCTTAAACAAAGAAAATATTGTCGGTGCTCCGTCCGCTTAATACATATAGAAATATTCTGTGACTGTACAATCGATAACGTTGCCTCTACATAAAGTAAATTGGTAAGTGTTTTGCTCTTCCGACCGTCGTCGTAAAATACACACCATGTCGACCTGAGCCGAGGACGAGTCTCGCAGGAGACGCCCTCAAGTCCGGCGCACAACCTCGTCGCCCTCTTCTTCTCGGGACGTTCCAAGGCTATCTCTCACTCTTACCCCTCCCCTTAAGTCTGGGTGAGCCCTTCCGGTTCCCCACAAAAAACTCGATGAAGAAGGCCGTAGGACCCACAGCATGAGACATTAGAAAAAAAAGGTAAGTGTCGTTAGTGAGTGATAGCTTAGTGGTTAATCGAGGTCGTGGTAGAGTTTCAAATCCCGGCATGCACTCTATTCCTCGAAATATCGTCTATTCAACATTTTCGAAATTATGTGGGAATGATGAATTAATTATCACTCGCATTAACGGTGAAGGAAAACACGGTGAGGAAACCTGCACGCCCGAGAGTTCACCACCACGTTCTCAAAAGCGTGGTGGACTAAACTCACTCATCACTGAGAGAAGACCAGTGCCCAGCAGTGGGACGATAATGGGTTGATGATGATGATGAAGAAATTGTTAAGGCAATCGAGAAGGACATAAAGAACTGTGTCAATGTCAATACTTAAATTTAAGATATAGGCTGTAATTTCTTAATAATAAATAAGTTTAAAATTTAAAAACTCAAAATACCACAGCGTTATTAGCACAAATCAGGTAGGGACATAGAGTAAATTGTAAACAGTTTTTAAGCAATAAACATTTTGGATTTATAAAGATTTTATAAAAATATTCAATAGCCAAAACAACCACCACGCAACATACAAGAGCTTCAAGATTATTCGTCGGTCATGCGCTTATTTTGTTCCCGACGAAAATCCCTCAAATGTGACTACTTACAAACTAAAACGACTCCGCACGCATGTATCCAAACTTCGAAATCTGGAACACAATGCTACGAGTAGTGACCAAGCATCACAAGATACGGAACCTGTTTTATATTCTGTAAATAAACGAGATCCAGCTTCATCGACCATAAAAGATTCTGCAGTAACAGTTTATAGTTTCTATACATAAGGTATCATTATACCTTCGCATGGAATTTACGAATTAATTACATGCATAATCACAGATGGTACTTTTACGGAAGGCGGCGCAAGAAAGCCGAGGCGGCGCTTATACAGGGTTGTCAAAAATCGTGCTAGATCAAGTAGTCGCTTGTTGGGCACCTTGGGCATCTGTCAATAACTTGTTGACTTGTCAATGAGGTGGTTGAGCGGTTACTGATGACGTGGCTAGTACACGTTTCTCCACGTGTCTTTGAGTAACGGGGGAGGCACAGTTGAGAAGCTACCGCGGCGTAGACGTACGTGGCAGGAGTTCCCATCTTCGGTACGTTCGCAACTCCGGGCTAGTAACCGCTGGATATGGACATCCACAACAAACCTAAAATAGGACCTAAATCTTATTTGAAGTCGTACGTGGAAGCGTTGTTACTCCTGAGAGCTAAGTTGGAAGGCATGCTTATTCGCTTCTCCACTTCTCCACTAGAAGTCGCGGTTCTACTATATGTAACTCTGTCTGTAAATATTTAGGGTGCACTCTGAGGTCAAATTAAGACCATTATTTGGCTGCACTGAAAATCAACGCTTTGGCTTGCCACAGCAAAAAGCTGAACGCAGTCCTTTTGAAGTAGTAATTATGTACAATGGGAGCACTCCATAAAAACATATTTCTGTATATTACACACATTTGTATATTAGACACAACATACTCCGTTTTACAGCATTACTGTGCTTAAATCTTTGTCCTTCTTTCTCTTGCTATCTTAGCGTCGTAAGTGCCAACCCTACGTTCACACAAGTTAGTCAGCTAACTAGTCTAAGTTGGACATAAAACAGTCAACTCGAGCCATGTGACTGCTTCTACTGTTTTATGGGGGGAATAATTAGTATATAATTGTCTCATGTTGAATAGCTTTATGTTTACACAATGCAAATACAGTTAACAATCTCTCATTTGCGTTATTGTTCGTTTTTTTTTTTTTCTTAGCTGGCCAGACATGCTGTTTAAACCTATTATAGAGGTGACACTAGTCTTCGTCATCATCAAGCCATCATTGTCCCACTACTGCCCTGGTCTCCTCTCAGAGACTTCACATGAGAACATTTTTGGAGAACACTTAGACATGCAGGATTCCTCTACATGTTTTCCTTCACTGTTTAAGCGAGTGATAATTAATTTCTAATATGCACATAATTTAGAAACAATAGCATTTTCGAAATATAGAGGTGCGTGCCGGGATTTGAACCCCGAACCGCGGGAGCGGGAGGTCGCGATTCTAACTACTACGCTATCGCTCACATACTGCTTACACGGCTGACGCTAGTATGCCATTTATATTTTAATGTATCATTAAATGTAATAGTGACCACTTTGTTGTTGCAACTTTGAAATAAATAAATTAATTACACTAGAAAATGTTATCTAAGCGTAATGAACGCCCATTGACGATTGAATTATGTACGTGGTTTGTACTGCTGAATTTGAAGTGTAGTCAAATTCATACGAAATATATATTCTTACATCATCATCAACCCATTATTATCCCACTGCTGGGCACGGGTCTTCTCTCAGAGATGAGAGAGTTTAGGTCATAGTCCACCACGCTGGCCAAGTGCGGA
>DWKW01001027.1:0-13814 GCA_018250115.1 Doberes anticus
GCAGACGACACTGGACGGGAGGCATTCCAACGTAGTCCTCAGGAGTAGCACCGCATCCACACACAACCTCAGGTGTGCTATTCTGTTATTATATAAAAATAAAAAAAAATTGATCGTAAATTATGTGCGCATTAGAAAATAATTGTCACTTACTTAAACGGTGAAGCAAAACATTTTAAGAAAGCTGGCATGCCTAAGAGTTCTCCATAATATTCTCAAAGGCATTTAAAGTCCGCCAACTTGGCCAGCGCACTTGCACCAGCGCAGAGCTCTCATCTCTGAGAGGAAACCCGTGCCCAACAGTGGGACAATAATGGGTTGATAATGAGTGCAGACAATTTTATTAACACTTGTTTAATTTCTTTCTGGTAGTGAACGAGTATGTATGTACGTTGACGTACATGTATGTATGTAATGTATGTACGTTGACAAACGTAGAGCAGCAATGTGTGCCCTGTTGTGATTCGATTTTAAAACTGTGGTTAGACGGAGTATACTGGACAGAAGGCATTCCAGCTTAATTTTCAGGAGGAGCAACAAAACAATGTACGAGTTCACATAAGACTTTGGTTCTATTTTAATATGGATATCCATGGACTGGACATGCTCGTTTGCTACATCTATAAAAAAAATTAAGGGATCTCCACATTGAAACTATAAACATATTTGTAAAAATCACCTTTATGTAGAGCTTTTTGCTAGTGAGTAGGTTAGTGAACTAACATTGCTGTGACAAATATAATCATGTTGTTTCATATATTATTTCGGGACATAAGTAATTTTATTTAAAATATAGCGCAACAAACACTGTACTGGCGTAATTTAATGTCGCGTTTTTAATTTTAAACGGATTGACGAATCTTTATTATCGCCTAAACACGTGCCGATACTGAAAAAAAATATGACGTTCTTTCCTTTTTTGAACGCTTCTCTCCGATTGGTCGGTTCTCGATTTTAAAAAGCTCGACGCCCCTCGCACCGCCTGCCCTGTCGTTTTTTATCATAAGAACTTTTTAGCCCCTTTAAAAATAGCCTTGCTTAATGTTAGGGGAGCTTTACATAGTTGAAAGTTTTTTAGCATGATGATATTATGTAGAGTTTGTACATGCTGTAAATTTTCAAAGGTTAATGAATATCATAAAGTATAACATTAGTTTGGACAAAATGTATTATTACCATTACTACTTTTAGATGGTATTATTGGGACAATAACAGAGACTATTAGAACAGCGGCAAACAAACATAAAAATCCCATTATCGTAGCGCCGAACACACAATGAAAAAACAATCTGATTTGCGTGCATACTCCCAATTTATTGCCGAACAATAACTGATAGGTATGATGCCTCTGCTTTATTACAATAACGGCGCCCGAAGTTGGTTATTTTTTTATTATTAATATCGCATAAACAATAACTTAATAACTCCCCACCCACAGTAGCCGGCCGCGTATTGGTTCGAGTAAAAATAGGCTGTGGGAGTGCGACAGGGACGAACGTATCGGCGGGTAAATGTATCCCACTCGCACCAGAAAACTCGTCGCCTTCAAAAGAAGAATACATTTATCGATGTTTGGGGCATAAAAATTGACAGATTTTTTCAGTATTCTCTGAGAGGCGGTGACAGTCAGACGGTTCTCGGCCACCGAACCGAAGGGTTGTCTTTAAAAAATCACAAGCTTTTACGTGTTCGCGTTTTGAATTTTTCTATTCATAGACTATAAACTTTAGTGAAGTTGATAAATGATAATCATATCAGTGTTGTGAATTCTGATCGCGAAGATATTCTTGAGAGGAAGGTAGGTTGCTCAAATTAAATACACCTGTTACGTAAAATATGTGTTACATACTCGTAATTTGCCATGTGGAATACCAAATGCATGACATCTACATGAGTAAGGATTATGTGTTTCTTGTGTATCTAATATCGCTTTTTATCTATAATTTAATTGAATATTTGGTAATCTACGTATAAATATATGTACCTATATTATAGTTTTGTCCTTTTAATTATGACATATTAAAATTTATTTTAATTTGACGTAAATGAAATTCATTGTAAAGTTTAAACTACAAAAATTCTTAATTCGACTCTATAATTGAATAATGGCAGTAATAAAACTCATCCTTAATGTAAAGTTACAAAAAAACTTCAAAGTGACCGAAGTGCTAATCACAGTAATTAAAAATCAAATTGTAATAAACAAATTATTGGCCTTAATAGCTTTCGGTGCCTTTGTCGATAAAATTTATAGGAAACTAATAGAGGATTGATTGCGACAATTAATTTTATAAAATTACGAAAGATGCGGTCGCTACGTGACATACTGTGAGACATTTTTTTACAATTTGCAATGTAACCAATTTCGCACACATTTTGTATTTTGTTAAGACATGTCCGTTTTGCAATAACATCTATATTAAACAAACCCTACAATTGCAGTACCTACTTTAATATGTATTTTTTTCGTTTTAATAAATGTGTAACTTATTCAAATCATGCCCGAAGCTTTAAATTAAATGATGTTAATTAATTACTTATGTATAAACAAACAAAATCTAAATTTCAACGAACTTAGTTAAAATCTTAATCAAAGAATTAATAAATAATCAAATTTTCTTGAAGAATTATCGTCTGGCGTATCTACATCGGCATTCATCGATTATAATATTTTTTTACATACATAACTGTGTTAAATTTATTTCATTTTACTAGTGTGCGGAAATAAAGTACACTTCTATTATAAGTTAGGATTTCCTAATTTACGTAAAAAATTTGAATAGTTACTTAGTGGCGACAAAAAAATCGCAAAACAATTAAAACAATAGATAATTTATCAGTATTCAAATTGAGGAAAATGCTCGGAAAACTGAAGCCGTTAATAAACGTTTTAATTTTTAATCATTATTTGTAATAATAAAAAAGGTACAAAACCAAATCATTACTGTTGAATCGTTAAGTACCTTTATTAAAACTGCCAGTTCTATTGTTTTACCAAATTGGAATCTACAATCATAGATTAATCATAGTGTATGTCTCTCAAAGTTAGTTAGTTTTGTTCAAAACATCGAATGCCTACCTACCTTTTAAAATCAAGCAATTTTTTATGCATTTCTACTGTATAATAAACTTAACATTTAAACATTGAAAAGACTAATCTTTTTAAAAGTCTCTACTCATTTTAACGCTAGTTATATTTCAAATCTAAAGCATGTGTAAAGTAGGATAGATATACTGTTTTCAAAATGTACCGCAAACTAAACTCGAAGTTAAGCTCTTTACAGCACAGAAGCCGAAAAACAACTTTATTGCTTAATCCTCCAGTAAAAGTACTCTAAATTACCGTCAATTTTACATTTTGTACGCCAAATTCTTTCCAAACAAAAGGATATAAACACACCTGTGATAGTCCGTTATATAAAAAATTACAATACGCCAATATTTTAATCCCTTTTGAGTTATAACTAAAAACTACATTCAAAGTATTTTTGGTACTTCATGTTCATTAATTCCAATAATAACACAATTTAGGTACTCATTAACGCCGGTTTACAATTCATAAAAAAAAGAGGTTAAAGTAAACTTACTCAACTGCCTAAATTTATCGTATTCTATACTATTTTAAATAGATTATAAACTAATTACAAAATTGCAAACAAGAGTCCAGAAACAATAAGATATGTTAAAAACTATTGTGATCTACGCTACAGTAATATGGACAGCTCTGTAGCGACATAGATATAAATGTATAATAATGTACTAGAGATTACCACTCAGAAATTAAGTAGTACCTTATTATTTGCATCCATAACATTAATCTCAAATTATTATTCTCAAGCACACTCGTTAATTTTGTTCAATTTCTGTATTAAATAATAATATTTTTTAAAGTTATTACAACCATAGATATTAACTTATCGAAATTAACAAAACTGTTTACGTAAAATGCTAGTTAGTAATTTGAGTACGTAACAATCTAATAATCGTTTACAAAATAATTCGTCTTTTTTTGTTCGGGTTTGTAATTTTCCTCAACCAGTTATAATACGAGTAGGTACAATAACAATCAAATAACTGTGTTGAAGTCCTCATTCGAAAAATCAAATAGACCACACAAAAATCCTGCTTTCAATGAAGGATAAGTAAATTGGGGAGTTTATAAATTATTATTTTGTTGCCGTTATTGCATTAAATTGTTATTCTTAACCGTACATAAAAGTTTAGGCTGTAGGATGCAGAGATCAAAAATATTTAAGCTGATTTCTTTTGGCACAGGTATGCTGAGCTGTGCTTCGCCCGCCGGGATGCCGCCCGCGCATTCGCATGCACAATCTTGGAGCTCGCTGCTACAGACGCCTATTGTAAGTATTAAAAACTTTTAAAGTTTATAACCAACCCAATCCGAATAAGTTAAACAAATATTTAATAGTTAAAATTTGTTAATAAGGTCTCCGTTCATACCAGAGGGAGTAGGTAACCACAGACCTTACCTCTATATCTCTTTACGTTTGAGAAGGTAGTAAAGTTCTGTCGAAGGCTCACCTGTGTCCTCAGGATAAGGAACGCAACGTAGAGCAATTGACTATACTTTTGATTAAAAATAAACTTTTGCAGCAGAAATAGGTGCCGTAAAACTCTATTTCTGCCGTAAAGCAGCAGTATGAGAACTGCTGTGTTTCGGTTTGAAGGGTGTAGTTATGAAGAAGACACCGAACAAGAACATTCGAACTTAGTCCAACAAGTTAGTTCGTAGCAACGCATCCACAAACGACCTCAGATAGGACTTTCGTCCTTCTTGAGGTTTGACGTGGATGTCCATGGGCTGCAGTGAACACTTTAACATCTATTAACTTAAAAAAAACCGGAGGCGAGCCTTCGACATGAGACTTTACGTCCGTAATTTCTTATTGAAAACTTAGTAATTGTACGGTGAAGTGTACTCGGATAACTCGGAGACCGAATACAGTCGCTGCTAACTAAACTAAATAAAAAAGCCGGCACAATCAAACATATTTTAAGTACGTGATTACATTAAAAACATATTTGCTACCGTGCCGTGTTCTATTAACAGGATTAGACTAAAAACAACAACATCAGATAGACGCCGACCGTACCAACTGCGCACTAATTTCCTTGTTAATTATTATTGAACGCATTAACGGTATTTTAATATCTATTGCATTTGTTTTTGTATCTTTTTTACTTTGTTATGTTTGTACGACTTCAAAATTTTTTTACCGATTGAACTATAACAGTTGTCGTCTTTCTAGAAATCGGAACCGATGGAAGACGGAAGCTTCTCGAAAGAACAGACCAGCGGCTTCTATTCTGAGGGATTCCATAGCGCATCGCCATCTTCTTCGAGCAAGGATTCTACTGGACACTCGCCGCGTAGTGTCGGGAGTCCAGGTGAACCGTCACCTTACTATGACAGCATGCCGTTAAAAGCAAAAGCTAACTTAGGCATGCATTTGGATGCGTGCCGTAACGGACTACCTTATAGCCTGCTCACACCACCGGGATTCGAGGCACGCCCCACTGACGACCGTGATCCGTCACCTGGATATGAGACATCGTATTTACCGAGATCTCTAGCACCTCCCACACATGTATCCACACCTTTGGCGCGTGCTGATGCAACACCCCCCAAGTCTCCGCCGAGAACGCCATCGTCACCCGAAAGACGAACCTTTGATCGTTTCCACGATTCTGGATTCGAAGGTATCGGTCAAAACAAACCGGACCATGATGACGGTCGCGATGGATCAGGCATGGATGACGATTTTGACGAGGAACCAGGTCTACGCGTTCCCGCAGTCAACTCACACGGCAAGGTTAAAACTTTCAAGTGCAAGCAGTGCGAATTCGTAGCAGTAACGAAGCTGAGTTTCTGGGAACACAGCAAGGAGCACATAAAACCAGAAAAGATGTTATGCTGCCGTAAGTGCCCTTTCGTGACGGAATACAAGCACCATCTCGAATACCACATGAGAAACCACATGGGTTCGAAGCCATTCCAATGCACCCAATGCTCCTACTCTTGTGTCAACAAATCGATGCTCAATTCTCATCTCAAATCGCACTCCAACGTCTACCAGTACCGCTGCGCCGATTGCAATTACGCGACAAAATACTGTCACTCTCTCAAGCTGCATCTACGCAAATATCAGCACAATCCAGCAATGGTTCTGAATCTGGACGGCACACCGAACCCCCTTCCTATCATCGATGTGTACGGCACTAGACGCGGGCCTAAGCAGAAGCCGCTGAATAAAATGTTCGAGCATTCGCCGATGATGAGCATAAACAACAACAATCAGCCTCAGCCCCATCCGTCCACACACCCACTCTTCGGGAACCACTTTCCTGTCAATCTACCCTACTTGCCACCGCTTTTACCACACTCGTTTTTGTTCCCATCGAACAACAACCGTGAACCTCCAAGAACCTCGCCCGATATGGAATCCATAGAAAAACAGCAATTGGTGTCTTCGCCGCAGTCGATTTTGCAGCAGCGCTTATCTTACGGAGATAGGCCTTCAGATTCTGGAATGACACCACCACCTACCAAATCGCCTGCTAGTATATCTCAAACGCCGACTAAACGAATTGAGTCACCGGTCCAGTCTAATGACGCCCTCGACCTCACTAATGCAAAAACTAGTGAAGCTGGATCACCGCCACCTTCTGAGCGCTCTATGCCAATGACGCCTACAACGGCCTCCAAGAATAGAAGAAAAGGTCGTGCATTCAAATTGCAGCCCGCAGCCCTTAGAATGCAACACGAAGATAACAAAATGCCTGAACCCGAGCCATCGGATTCCGAGTCCGACGCTTCAGCGGACGTTCCTTCTTCGACTGCGACGAACTCTTACTCGTGCCAGTACTGCGACATCACCTTCGGAGATCTTACGATGCATACGATCCACATGGGTTTCCATGGATACAACGACCCATTCATGTGTAACAAGTGTGGGGAAAGGAGCGCCGACAGAGTTGCGTTCTTCATTCATTTGGGTCGCGCACAGCACGCTTAACTCAACATCAATAATTCGTGGTTAAACATTGATTCAGCTAATCCTAGTCATCTGCGTCGGTTAAAAGTAACTGATGGAATTTAGTAATGGGAGAATAAACTCGATCTGAAGTCGTAGTGTTGTAATTTGTGACCTTCGCGGTATCAAAGCCAAAGACTGTTGCTTACATTTTTGTAGCTCGAATAGATGTTTCAATTCAGTTTTTTACGCATGAGAAACGAACCCATTGTGCTCGACGTACTAATTATGCATTTAATTATAAACGTTAGAATATTCCATAGTAATATATTTTTAAAATTACCTTACTACGTTTATATAGATACTATTGTATAGTGGATATGCCAAATAATGTTAGTTTAGGATTTTTTTTTATTAACATAGAAGAATAGTCTTAGACATTAGGTACTTAGTGTAAATTCTGTTACGATGTATTTAACGAGATATAGTTAGAAACGAGTGACCAATATGTTAACAAGACTGTATCCCTTGATTAAGTACAAAGTTAAAGTCACTTCTTCGCTTTATGTTTCTCTTTATTTTTAATATGAAAACTGTATATTTAAAAGCAACGGTGAAGTTACCTATTAGATGTAGCGTTAGGAATAAACAACAGACATTACGATCGTTGTTGAAATTTGTAAGGTAAGCGAATCAGAGTGTATTTATGGTAGAAAGAAAAGAATTATTTTATTTATTTATTTTATTTTATAGTTAGTCACGCTAAAGTTGTATCGGTTTGCTGTAGATATATTTCTCTATGAACGGTTGTTTTTAGAAATTGCAACAATTTGATGTTAAAACTTATAACTGATTTTTTTTTCGTATCATAAAGAACACGTTTGCCTGCTTTGTGTGAAAACCTTTTTGTAATGTAAATCTAACTGCAGCATGTGTGATTTCTGTACTTTTTTTCCAAAGGAATTTCATTGTTATTTATAGAAGAATATCTTACGTGTGCTGAATGCCCTTACAATAAATATCAGTTTTAACCCAAGTCTGCATTTTCATTTATTACTTCAATATTTTTAAATGTTCATTAATAAACAGAAACAAAAATTTTAAATTTAGAAGTGTTACTACCGATTGGGCAAATATGTTTTTGTAGCAATTGTTTTGTTGGGTGGTAGGTATGTACCTCCCTCCGTGAATACATCAATAATTTGAAAATTGTGACGTAAACCACAGCTGCATTCAATAATAACCTCATGTATATAACTTACACATTAAACATTCTTAATATTTTAAGGGTACCTACCGACACTTGCTGAGTTCATGAATTATTTCACCGAGATTTGTATTAATAATCAAGTAATGAACACAGACAATATTACGACTCGTATGGCGCCGTGGTCAACATTTAGTCTGCCGTTCAGAGAGTCTTGGGTTTGATTCTCAGCGGGGCAAAAAATTTAATGATGAATTTAAATTACTGTGCCTGGTCTGGGTGTTTGTGTGCTTGGTTTTGTGTCTATCTACGGACCCACGAAACAGGGAAACCTGGTATAGAGTGGGAAACCTGGTATATCACTGTGAAACACTATTTATTTGTTATCTTCTATAAGATACAACGCAAGTTATTTATTAGCAACAATTGGTAAGAATAGAAGTATTTATAGATAACACTTTAAGAACCTATGAAAATGAAAAAGCCGGATGGTGGCGTGGCACCAGTCGGTAAGGCAGATTTCACATATCACAAAAGAAATCCCTGATCCCAAATAACAATTTTTTTTTTTAATAAAAACCACCGACCAGAATAGATACTATCTCATACTAAAATATAAATAAGTTTCTGGATCATCGTTTAAAATGTCATACAAACACATTTTCGATTGCAGAAAGTAAGACTACTGATTACATAGGTATACCTAGATTCCTACGTACATTGTTAAATACCGTTTGTAATTTTTACGTTCCTTTCTAAATCTAAACGCTTCGAAGCTCTTTAACAAACTATGTGTATCTAATTATCATAATAACGAACGTGTATATGTTCGAACAATATAATAGTCATATGACGATAATAACAAGTTGTCTTCGATGTATTTTTAGAGAGAAACTCGCCGCAAAAGAAACCTAGCGTCAAAAGATTACGTCGCAAACAATACACGGTAGCGAGTAGAAATTGACGTGTCGCCTTCAAAAAAATAATACAGTCTTTTGTTTCAAAACTTAATTGTTATGGAGCGTCTATTTTTTACAAGACAATGCTATTTTTATGTCACCGTTACGGGTAAAAACTCCGCATGAATATTCATTTCCACCGCCTTTTGCAAACCGCTGTTTAGAAGGACACATCTAGTGTTGGACTTGCACTGAAAAATATGGAAATATAGTAAACTATAGTCCCCATGCGACGCTGCCGCCGCATATTAACGACGAAGCAAAGTAACCATTTCAATTGACCTCTCTTCGTTTCTATTGTACTGATGTTATACAAATTTAAGGCAGTATTTGATTATACGATTTTAGACTGTAGAAGTCCCATTGAAATCTTTTCAGTGGTTTTTGTGCAATTAGCAAAAAAACATACAAATAGATGAACAGTCTTGAAAAAAATGTTTAAATGTTGTGAGACCACTAAACAGTCCATATCGGTTGGCTTTTCAAAAATGTCTACAATGAATTTTATAGTACATATAGAAATTGTAATAAATTCGAATTTTTGAAAACACATTTTGTGCCAAATGTTTTTTATGCCCGATCCTGATGACATTTTCGACTCAATTACTTTAATATGAACGAAAGTTGCGAGTTTAACCTATTAAAACATCACAAAGGCACTTATATTTTATTCATAAATATTTCACCCATTCTTATTTACATCCTTCTTACGAGTACATGAAGCAATTTTCGTGTGATTTTAGTTAGTAACTTTATTTTATTCCCATCACTAAACACTTTCAGAATAGACGCTTGGAAAAAACCACGAGTTGTTTTGAGACAAAATCTTTACGTATGTGATTTGCAATGCTTATAACAATGAAAAAAATCTTTTCATCTTATTTGATGTCAAGAAATAAGTTCAAAAAGGTTAGGTTGTAAAATGTTACGCGTCTTATTTTGTGACTCAAGAAGTTTTTTCTCATGTCCTTGTGAATTAAATTATTAGAATATGAATATTTAAAATTTACAATAAAAATATACATTATATTCATAATAAAAATATAATTTATTTCTTATATAATAGGTTGACAAGACTTAAACCGTAAATTCAAACCTAAACAAATCAGAATTTAAGAGATGGCGTCTAAAGTGTCCTCGTGCCTCGAGTCGTAGGAACATCGTCCGCTGTCGTCTTTGTAGCGGTACGCAAGCATGTCTGTAGCGGCAAGTGGCGACGTCAGTATCACAGGAAGAACGCCTGGTGTTGTCCGTTCAGCGGTTAGAATGGGCATTATTTCTAACGTTTTCGCGCAAGCTTGTCTGTAGCGTCTGTACAATCGTGTCGTCAACATTCAGCAGAAGAGTCGATCGTGTCGTATATGGTCCATGTGCCCCCGCATTAGACTGTGACGTGTGTAATAAATCGATAACGAAATCTTTTAATTCGACATATGTACATCAGTCATACAGACAAATTATTCAAACCCTAACAAATTATACATTTATTTTAGAGTCTTATATAATGGTAGTGGCTCTGCATCTATTTCTGCCGTAAAGCAGCAGTGTGAGAGCTGCTGTGTTACAGTTTGAAGAGTGTGTTTAGGCAGTAGTAGGTAACTGGACAGGAAGCATTTCAACTTAGTCCTCGGGATTAGTAAGAACGCATCCACATACAACCTCAGATAGGACTTCCATCCTAGTTGTTCCATTGTTGTTGAATACAGTCGTCCATGATCTGCAGCGCCTACTTAACATCAGGTAGCCTGCATTCTCGTTTGTTATTCCGTCAATATTTCATAACATGTATTAAAAAACATGCTAATTACAAATGAACACCCAACTTTTGTTATGAAATTATCTTTTCGATTATTATAATATACGACAAAGTTTGGAATGATTGTGTTTTAAGGATTAGTATCTTTAAAACACTTATTTATACCGTTATGGTGCTATACTACCTATGGTGCTGTTTAGTGTGTCATAAACGGTTTAAGTAAGATTAAAATAGCGGGGGAAGTTAATCATTTTACAGTTTATTTGATCTTTTTAGTTAACATTTTCTTTTTCGTATTATAAAAATGGCAGAATATTATATTGACTTAAACACATCGTACATAGAATTAAATAGAAAGTACCTTCTCAAAATTTGTAGCCATGAAAACGTACCTTAACGAAAGACCGAATTCATTATCAACCCATTATCGTCCCACTGCTCGGCACGGGCCTCCTCTCGGAGATGAGTGAGTTAGGAAGTACGGATTAGCGGACATCAGATGCCTTTAGGAACATTATGGAAAACTCAAAGGTTACCTCGCGATGTTTTCCTTCACTGCTTAAGCAGGTTATAATTAATTTATAAAAACATAGAGGTGCATGCCGGTATTCGAACACCGGAACGGGAGGTCGACATTCTTAAACACTATACCGTCGAGACCGTTAAAAAAAACCAATAATAAATTGTAATTCTCTCAGTAGATAACCTAGTGATGGGTTACCAACCATTTGTGGAATGCTTGAATAAAAATATACATTATCTGATGGGCAAATGTGAACAATTGTTGTCGTCTGACCCAAATCCGACGGATGTGCCGTTTTCGAGCAAAATGCAGAAAAAAAAACCCGTAAAAAGAATTCGGTTTAACTCTGTAAGCGGTAACATATGGAACAGAGACGACCGTGAGCCGCCATTTCGTTTTTTACAAAATAAATTGTACATGGTTACATTTTTATATTCCCTAAACTTAAGCAAACAGGCAGACGGGCCACCTGATGGTAAGTAGTAACCGTCGCCTATAGACACGAACAACACCAGAGGAGCTGCCAATGCGTTGCTGGTTTGAAAGAAGAGCTCTTTTAGCGACTTCAGTGAAGAACCCCATGAACGCTCCGGAAATGCCTCTGGAGTAAAATCGTTCCAAAAAACAAGAGTAGCAGTACTAATAGCAATTGTAATTTTCATGTTAAAGCAAGTATAAACACATATATTTTAATATTTGATCTTCTATTTACTTCCATCTTGAAACTATAGATAACTATAGATAGTAAAAATGAAACTGCGCCATTTCTGAAAATTAAAGATGTTTTTGACAATATAACTGATACCGATACTTTCAACTTCAAAACTTTCACTATTTAAACGCACATAACCAGACTGATAAATAGGTACTGTAATACATTTTAACGAGAACCAGACATACAGCTTTATCCCTCTGTGTTAGATATGTGTATACAGCTATACGCGGAAGGTCATTTAAATTGGCTTTGTTATTTTTTCACCGAAATGCGACGAAAGGTCGCAGACGGAAGTCAAGTGAATTGTAAAATAAATCTTTCAATGAATATGTACGCAAATTATAAAATTCTATTTAGCCATCTGTTTCTTGCAGTTTAGTTCTAGCATTAACATACATTTATTATCCATAAACTATAATTTGGGTTTCTAAAAAGCAGGTTCGAATAACATGAGAAACGCAATAAAGTCTCAATAAAATGGCACTCCAATTCTTTCTCTGTTCCATACATTGCTTTCAAATAAACCTATGAATCGGTGCGAATCGAATAATGGTGACTTTTTTGCCAAGTGCGTGCTGACGCAGGTGTCTTTTTGGCCTAAAAAAATGAAACCTGCTTAGTACGAATAACGCGTTACACCTTGCAAAGATTTGTGTATCTATATACCTACTTTAAAAAATAATGTGCAAGCGGATTCATGATTGCACGACGTTGTACTCTATTTAACGCCAATGGTATTTTCAATTAGTACCTAAGCATTTTTTAGTTAAGCATAAGCCAACGTTTTGTAAAGAAAAAAAAATCGTTTATAATGGTGGCAAAGTCTTATGTCGAAGGCTCGCCTGCGGCGGCACCACCGCGCTCCTATTTCTGCCGTAAAGCAACAGTGTGTGAACTGCTGTGTTTGAAGGATGTAGTTAGGCAGATGGCACTGGACGGGAGGCACTCCAAAGTAGTCCTCAGAAATAGCAACGCATCCACACACAACCTCAGGTGTGGATGTCCAAGGGCTGCAGAGACCACTTAAAATCAGATGGCCTGCTTGCTCGTTTGCTATTGAGTTAAAAAAGGGCCCTCTGGTCTGTCATAGCCTATACTGAGCTGACTTTACCGAGTTAAGCCGGCTTCAGTTCAAATCTTGATATCCGTTTGCAACCCAATATTTATAATGAAAAGTGCCATGCTAAAATATTTTATTCCCCTATGACATTTAACACCTAACAGTAATTATTTCTAGCTATTTCATACTTTTTTAAATTTCTTATTATATTTGAATGGGGTTCGTAATCTACACCTTGCCCTGCAACTGGTTTCAAGCCAACTTTCTTTTACAGGACTGAAATCTGTATAATAAGCAGCCAAACCCTAGCGATCGTAACAGCTCGTAACGTAACGTAACGCTAAACTCGTAACGGATTATTTACCATGTTAACTCGTAACGGATTAGTTACTTAAGTTAAGTTACTCTTATTTAAAGTTTTTTTTTAAATTAATTTAAAGTTAATGTACACACAAAATATAAGAAAGGAAACATGAAATACGAAGAAGATATGGGACGGCACAAAGGTACCTACTGCTTATTTCTCTAAGAAATTTCTTCCAGCAGACCTGCAACTGGAAAGTGGTTACCGAATGGTAGATAAGCGTGTACTAAGTAAA
>DWKW01001028.1:0-13811 GCA_018250115.1 Doberes anticus
TTTCATGAGAATCGGTCAAGCCGTTTCGGAGGAGTTCAAGTTCGAACACCGTGACACGAGAATTTTATATATTAGATGGAGACAGTAGGGGCTTTTCTATTTGTAAAGCACAGATCAAATATTTTTAGTTATGCATATCCTAGTAGTGTTTTATTTTGAGCGATTAAAAATATCGTTTTTTTTCTTCTCTTATTACAGTGAATGGTGAATGGCGCTATTTCAGAGACTGTGCATACCTGGGAGAGGTTGGTATCCAAGGAGATGAAAGATTCTGTCTCATGAGAACTGGTACATACAACATCTTCATTGAATACTGTACATGCAACAGCAAAGATGGATGCAATTCTTCAACAGCTTTTAGTCCAATGCCATTGTTGCTCATATTTTCATTAGTGGGCTTGATTTACAAGATGTCTTAGTTAAGGACAAGTTATTTTGGAACTGATTTTTATTATTTCACAGAATGTGTGCATTTTGTATGTAACAGGTACTTATGATACTGCCAATATTGTTTATGACTAATTCTAATCATCTTCTGTGAAATTGTAGTGAAATATTAACATTGCTATTTGGCTAGGTTTGGAAATGTTGGATGATGGTCTAAAGTTTTACAATGGTTGAAGTGATGTATGATATTTATGACCGAAATGCATTCAACATACATATTCAATTACAATCATTTTGTTATCTGTAATTCTATTTTCAATGTAGAATACTAACACTTTATGACCAGAATGTTATGTGCCTGAACTGATTGTGAGTACCAGTTAGATACAATATGAGGCACGGATTTTATTGATTATCACATGTTCAAATCTACCTCATCAAACTTTGACTGAGAAACTGCTTTTGTGTTATCACATCGATTGATTTTCCACTGGTCATTTTATGTTCCATGATTTTTTACACATTACATTGCATGAATTGGCATAATCCAACCTTTTCACCTTTTACTTTTTTTTATAAAGCA
This sequence comes from Doberes anticus, assembly GCA_018250115.1. Lineage (NCBI taxonomy): Eukaryota > Metazoa > Arthropoda > Insecta > Lepidoptera > Hesperiidae > Doberes > Doberes anticus. The sequence goes on from DWKW01001028.1 coordinate 971, forward strand.
GGCCTCAATCAATCAGAATTGAGGTGTGAATTAAGAGTCAGTCATTGAATAATTACATCTTATTCAAAGCAAAGTTAAACTAAATCAGGTTAAGCCTATGTTTAAGTATGTACACAATAATAAAAAACATGTTAATTTTTATACTGATAAATGTCTGATATCATTATTATCATTGTGTATTTATTTTTATAAGTATCTCTTGCTTTCTTTTAACTTTTGAATTTGTTTTATTTCATACCAATGGATAATAATATTATATTTTAGTAGTATTTTATTTTTAGGAAGTTATCTTTGTTATTGTCATTCATTTCCTTTTTTGCAGTTATTTATATATTATTATTATATCTCCTATTTTAAAATTGAAATCTATTTTTATGTCAATATTCGAAAAATAATTATAACTATGTGTATTCTACTTCACAAGCAATACTGTTTTATCTAACTATTGTCTCAAATTACTGCAGTGTCTTCATATTATCTTTTATTAAACCAGATGTATTTCAGAACTTAGCTGTAAGGTATGTAGTAGGTATAAGTTTTATTTGAAAATCTACAATTAATATTGTGTTCAAATGTCAAAGAATCTTTCTCGACTTATTAGACTGAAGATTCCGTCCAAGATATTAAGATTAGCAATTTTGTAACTTTATAAAAAATATTAAACACGTTAATATTATTCACTATTTATTTTAATTCCTAGACTTCCGCCCCCTCACTTTGTCGCAGCATAGACAAAATGAATCATTTTAAGTATGGTTATTGGTTTCAAATGGAGAGGTCAAACTTTAACTACGGTTCTTCTTCACTGATCTTGTTCAAATTGTTCGTAAAATTTAACTCTTATTTAATGCTTCTAAACTATGAAAGTCCCATTAAAATATTATTTGACGATTTTGCATGATTTGCATTCCTAAATAAACATCTTTTTATTGCATAGTTTAAAGTGTAGTACAAAAATGTTGTAGCAAGTAATTTGTGTTCTGAAATCTCCAAATCTTCAAAAACATCTACGAAGTACGTAAACAGATATTCAAGACATCGAGATAGCAGTCAAGTCCTAGTCATTTGAACGTCTCCCATGGTTACGAGTACTATATTATAAGATTATCAGTTACTTTGCGACGAAGAAAAACTTCCTTTGGAAACATATTGTGTTCCGAATACATCTTCGAAATGTTCTGAGTTCTGGTTAGTAATTCAATCAGCACTTAGCCTACTTGGAGTATGAGGTAAAACCTTATGTAGACCCAGGTTGATGACGAATAACCTAATTGTCTTTCCTGTAATTTTCTATTATTTAAGTGGCCTGTTGGCCGTCACAAATGGTAAGTCAAACTTTCACATTATACTCTTATTTATACACACAATTGGAGTAGCTAGCAGGCAGAGCGGGGCTCTGGTCTTTGCGATGTTTACTTTAACGGAGTAACAAACTAGTGTACCCCTGATGTTAACTGAATCTTAAAAAGACTAAGTCCTATTTTAGGTACTTGGATACGTTGGTACTCCTGAGGTCCAAGTTGTAACGCTCCCTGTTCAGTGTATATTGCCTAATCACATCCTTAAAACCGAAACACAGTGCTCAAACTCCTATTTTACTGCAGCAATAACGGGAAGGTCGCACTCGCGACTATTGAGAGCTTGTGTGGCCGCCAACTTGTGCGCCTAATAGGCGAGTGCCTGGAATGTGCGTGATCGGGAAGAGCATCATGTATATCCCAGAGCTTTCTTATTGAGGTCGGCCGCCGAGCGCGAGGATTTTATTCAAAATAAAAATCACCTTGATGCCTCTGAGTATCATTTGGAAGAATTTAAACAAAACAAAAAAGTTCGTGCTGTGAGTACCTAAACATTAACCATTTGGTTATATGCCTGTGGCTTATTTAGATATAAAAAATGAAGGGCAGACAAACATAAGTAGTTAGCTTTATTGAAACTGTAACAACGGTATAACTTTATTTTTTATTTTTGTTAGTATTTCAAGATTACCATTAAGATTTTACAAACGTAATGCTTTTGAATATTTATAACTAGTAATATCTAATAAATATTCGACAGCGTATCTAATAAAATACGTTTTAGGAATACCTACATTTTTTTCTTAGTTATATAAGGCAATTTCACAATATGTACATTTAGTATTAGTATTCTTAAGTATACTTAATAACAAAAACCTTAACCAGCAAGTGAAAAAACATACGAAGAAATTAATTGTACAAAATGGGAATTTTTGTTTTTAATTATCAAATAGCAAGACATTACAAAACTTAAGAAATATTCCAACTTAGTTCGCGTTATCATTTCAAATTCTTTGATATCGTTAGAATACCTACTCAAGTTTAATAAATGTTCATAATGTTCCTTCTCTGTCGGATATAAGCCGTCGTTTTAAAAATTAAAGCTCGAAGAAAACTAGCCCCTTTTGATAGAATCTTGCGATAATCAAAAAATATCATTACATTAAAATGGTTTACACGGTGGGTGATTGGCTGGTTAGATGGTACATGGTCCCATGTAATAACAAGCATTTATTTTGAACTATTTAGGTTGTGACTTTTATGTTACTTAAAGAGAATGAGGCCCAGAGGGGCGATCAGTAGCGCCAGAGTCTTCCCGATGGCTGAGGCACTGTTACATCCATCGTATTCGCAGGTCTCGCAGAAAGACGTGACTTCGTGAGGGCCGTTTGAAGTGCTCGGACACTGCGTCGTGTAGTCGTCTTGGCGCTTCCATGTGCATCCACGAGAAATCACCAGCTGGCCTTGAACTGGAAGGAAAACATACAAGAAACTTAATATGTTTTCTTTGATTTTACATAACATGAACAGACGCGTTTAGTATTATTGGTGATAAGTTTTTATTGCAGCTAATGAGCATCTACAGCTAACTCTGTTTGAGTAAATCCTAGAATTTTCGCTGCTTTAGCTGAAAACTGAATAGTAATATCGTAATTCGCAATGAGTCTCGTCATCGCTTAAGACCAGACAGCTTACACGGCCAAACGTCTGTGGTAGTCTTTAATCGAAGGCTCGTCTGTGGCAACGCCACCGCTAGATTTATTTCTGGCGTAAAACAGCGATCTGAGCAGAATACACAGGTCAGGAGGTAACTTAGTCTACGAAAATAGAAATGCTGGCTGGATACGATCACGGAAAGGACTTCTCTCGTATTTGAGGTTTTATGTGGATATTTATGGGTGCAGTGACCACTTAACATCAGGTGACCTGCACGCTCGTTGAATATACTTATCCGCAGCAAGTTACTTTCAATTTTATATCATCATCAACCGATTATTGTCCCACTACTAAGCCCGAGTCTCCTCTCATTTTGGTTTTTTAACCACTAGGCTTACAATTTTTTTTTAAAGGAGTAGCAAACGAGCTTGCTGGTGCTGGCGGTACCACGTGATGTTAAGAGATCACTACAGCCCATGGACATCCGCATTGAACCTCGAATATGTCCAAGGTCCTATTTAAGGTCGTACGCAGATGCGCTGCTATTTCTGAGGTCTAAGTTGTAATGTCTCCAGTACCTTCTGTTTAATTACACCCTTCAAATCGAAACACGGCTCACACTGGTGCTTTGCGGCAGAAAGAGGTGCAGCGGTGGTGCCGATGTAAGCATGCCCCAACACAAGACTCTACCACCATCAACAGATCATAATACGAGCATACAGGCGCCCTGATGTTAAGTGGACACTGCAGCCCACGGACATCCACATCAAACCTCAAGTAGGACGAAAGTCATAGGACTTTCATTCTACTTGAGGACGCAGATAGCTGCGTCCTATATATGTGGATGCGTTGCTGCTCATAAGGACTAAGATGGAATGCGTCTTGTCCGGTGTCTTCTAACCACACCCTTTAAACCAAAACAGCAGTTCTCACAGTGCTGCTTTACGGCAGAAATAGATGCAGCGGTGGTGCCATCTCAGGCGCGCCTTCGACATAAGACTATACCACCATCCAAATTTATATAAATATTTAAAATTTAATACTAGCTGGTGCACGGATTAGGTCATAACTACTGAAGTAGCAGTAGGTATTGCGTAGGATCTGCATAATTTTGTAATAAATCGCGCGGAAGGTTAATTTACTACTTAGGTATACTTTGCTCATGATAATGTCGTCAATTGAAACCAATTTAAGCTTTAATCCTTTTAATATGGGTCCTTCAGGGAATATTGTACAATAGATTAACGTCTGGTTTGTATCGTGACTTTATAAAGACGTCTGTTTTAAACATGTAAATATGTAGACAAATAATTATAAACAACGGTTGACGTTTATGTTGAAAAGTACAAAATTCAGCAAACCGTCCAGCGTGGTGCATATAGCTCTTAAACCTCATCGCTGAGAGTAGATAGGTGTTCAGGGTAAGCCCTGTACCTACCAACTAATATAACCCATTTTGACAATATAAAGTTAACTAAATATTTCACCTTTTCAAAAAAAAAATCTAGAAATAGGTAGGTACTGACTAAGCTACATAATTAACTTTATCTTCAGAAACTTGGTTTATTTTACCCAATAAAATTTTGTACCTTTGTAGGCGTTCAGTTAATACGGCCAACCATTTTTTTATATGAACAGAATAGCAAACGATTACCAGGCCACCTGCTGTAAAGTGTCTGCAGCCCATGACCATCTACATTAAACCTCAACTAGCACGAAAGTTCTATTTGAGCTTGTATGTGGATGCGTAGCTACTTTTGAGAACTAAGTCGGAATGCTTTCTGTCCAGTGTCTTCTGCTTAACTACAACCTTCAAACCGCCACAGGCGAGCCTTCGACATAAGACTCTACCACCATCAAAAATAAACAACAGATAAACAATATTAATAAACATTTATTATCGTGACCGTAGAATATGTTAGTTTTCCCATGGGGTACCAAAGTACGAGGTCGCGAAGCCTTCGAAACGAAACGTTCACGTTGCAAATTAGAGCAATTAACGACGACAATAGAATTGTATGAACTACCGACTTCCGCACAAGGCACAGGCAGTTTTGAGATGACATATGTACGTGTCATTACAATAATCGATGTAGGTACGATGATGTACCTTCATGACAAAATCACCTGATTTCATTATTATGTAAATTTGTAAATAAATTATAACTGAAGTGACTACGGAAAACATGGTAGTAAGACGTCGTTAATATAAAGAATTATATGGATAAATTTACTATACCCTAAGCAAGAATATGGGAAAATATTGCAACGATGGCAATAATTGCATTGAGAGTTATTCGGTCGTATATCTGCCATGTGACACATGACAATAAATTAAGTTTTACCAATTAATTCCGAGAAATCCGCAACATGGCGAAGTTTTTTTTATATTTCTGGTCAGCCCATATGTATTGACATAAATGCATAAATATTTTTCTTTATTAACAACATGAAATCTACTTGCGACTGCGTTAGATTAACAAAAGCCAATCACCAAGATTTGCATGCACCACTTTCAGCATGGCCATGCCAAGTTCGCCAACGTGCACTTAAATAAATGACGTTTCACACTCATAGCTGAGTAGGATTAAACCTGTGTCGTGGGTGCCATGAACACAAAAATGCTTGTTTCTATTTTGCCAACACCCAGCCAGACCAAGTACAGAAGTCTAAATTCATTATTTTAATTTCTGCCCTCCGGGGAACCGAACCCAGGACCCTCAGAACGGCAGACCGCACTTTTACCACGCTGTCATACGGGTAAAACTTACCAGCGTGACGGACTACCACCTAAATCCTTCTCTGAAAAGACGCTAATATATTAGTTTAGTTTTAATAAATCAACACAAAAGAAAACTACCACCCATCCAGGTTGTCTACATTTGTAGTTCTTACCTAGGTTTACCGTTTAAAGACTAGTTTATATTGGTAAATTGCATTTATTTATTTTACTTACTGAATTTCTTCTGCTTCTTGCAAACGGACTTGGAAGAAGTGAGGTATGGATATGAGGCACCGGTTGTGGCGTCACAGTTCTCTAGTCTGAAGAGGTAAGAGTTTTCCGCATGGGCTGGTGTGAAGGGATCGTTGCAAAGCGGATTCAAGTCAGATGAGCAGGTCCAGCAGCGAATTGGTTTACCTGGAATTGGAACGTAGCAAATTATAATTTTTTAAATATTATTTAAGTTTTAAATAATATGGAAAAGAAATAGATTAAAACTCATGTTTTATTCAAAGATAAAAAAGATTGTATAGATCGTAGGCCGATTCCCATGCATTTTCCGCTATCAAACTAGAATGTTAACATTACGTAACAGTGACTAAGCTGGATAATGAGGCTAAGGACTGTTACGGAGTTCTAAAGAAAACAACAGATTTTTAAATTGATTCAATTCATTGGTACGGTAATTGAAAGACATCAAAAGGTATGGTCATAATAAATAGCGCTTTAGCTTTAGCGCTTTAGTAGGTACTGATTAAATGTTTAACGATTACGTTACGTAAGAAAATACATAATACCGATTATAATTATAAAATATAGTGGAGATGGTTATACCTTTTAATAACGCTATGATTAAAATCTTTATACTGGTCAGTCGTCTAGTCATACCATTGTTACAATGAGAAATAATTTTAAATACCACTATTAGACAAAATGAAATTAAATAATTTTCTAAAATAATACATTTATATTCGTCATTCGACTAAACTAAAATTAATGTACGAAATAAAGTTTATCAGTCGAATAGGCTCATCGATATTTAAATTCGTTTTATAATTAATGTTTAAATTATTATCACAACGTTTTTATTAAGTCGTGTAAAACATGACATCATTTTAAAATTTGCCTCGTTTTTTATCAATGTACATGCAGAGTGGGAAACTAACAAAATGCACGTCGGTTTCCCACAAAACGTAAGTAAAAAAATTGTGGTTATGAATATTCTACGTCAATATTACCTACCTACATGACTGCAAGTAACAAAATGCAATGTATAAATAGAATTACTATGAAATAAACGTGTGCGTGCTGAGTCTTATTGACTGACTGACTATTATTTTCAACATTAAAATATAGCTTATATAGCTAGCTCTTATAGCTTTGCACATTGTACTAATCGTTTCCTTATACAACTTTTAAACAACATTTGCTGATACCTTTTTTATATAAAAACTCTAGATATTTTTCAATGCGCTGTATATTATTTTTCTTATACAAACAACCTTTTGCTGCGATCGTTACAAATAGTTAACAATTGCGTCGTTCTTAAGAAGTGCTCACAAAAACTTACGGTCAAGGCTTATCGTGCATAGATCAAGAATCGTTTTTACTATGGACACGCTACGATGACATCTTACAATAGAAGGTACTGTTGCTTTGTATTTGTAGATTTTCTAGCAACGTAGCTGCTTCATGCGTCGACGAAAGTAACGCTAGAAACAAATTATAGGACGAGATCGTCGCGTCACTAAGTGTCTGAAGACAAGAGAGTCCGATAATTTTTGATAGAGAATCGACAATTCCAAAATTATTGTAAAGTTCAATCTCCACTAACAGCTATTCATTTTATAAGGCGAACAGTAAACCTCTAGTATCATTATAACATCCTGTACTGTACTACTGGATTCTATTGTAAACATTTTTTTTAAACTTTCAACTCTTGGCCTGTTTGCCATTGTACGATTTACAGCGCGTTTCAACGAGTCGTCATCGATAAATGAAAGAATATGGAAAATTGGATCTGAGAAACTGTTTTCCATACATTTTTCCACTAAAAGCTAACATATCGCAGCACATATCTTTGATTTCTTTGAAACTCCCTTTCTTCATCGTTTCAAATAAAAGCGGTAGTGAAGGGGTTTCCCCTATCAGAGATATCACGCACACTACGGACGAGTTAAAAAATAGACATAGGACAGTCACAGAATAAATAGCAGTTAACGATACGTTCCTTAATCAACTTTGGGTGTATTCAAAAACTAACTGAGAGTTTTAAAATCAAATGAATAATCCATAAAACAACGTATGGATGATTGATGCTTTATGAAATAAGCATATTTTTTTCAAACAAGTTATATGATTTTGCCGCCCCCCCCCCTAAAACTGCCGCCCTGGACAGGCACCTCCCTAGATTCGGGGCTGATAAATTCTTATGCAACGCGACGTCAACGATATAGATAAACCGTGCAAGCCCATCTAGATTAGCTGTACATATTTATATGGTTCTTCTGAAAATGAAAAACGTACCTAGGCGATAAGATATCACAGCTTTAGGACCGAGTTCAAGAGACATTACTCACTACAACCGATAAACTAGTAAGCCGCATCTACATAACGCATATCGCAGCCGCATAGTTTCTAAGAACCACGAACAGTTTATACAATTTACTGGTATGGTGAGCACGCAGGATACTTAACGGTGAATTCAATGCTCAAGAACATGCAATGAATGTTGCTGTGCCGAAGTTTTGGGAGCGCGCCGAGTGATCAGTCCTTGACGCAATACTTTAAAAAAAAGTTTTATGCCCATTTGATGAATCCTTTCAGTCAAACAATTTCCCGTTTTCCATGTCTCCATATATGTTCATGCCTATTTATGTCCATTAGGGTGGCCCAAAAAATCACATACTTTTTCAATTAAAACCATTTTAATAAAAAAATTATAATATAAGATGTGAAATTCAAGAAAAAAAATATCAAGTTCAGAAATAGATCGAAAAGATATAAAGATAAAGATATAAAAAAGAAGATATAAAATAAAAGTCTTGAAAAATTTAAAAAATTTGGAGTGGCGTTTAAATATAAAAATTTCGACATGAGATTTTCAGGATCTTTATAATTTTTCTTGCAGAAAAAAATGAAATAATGAGAAAAAGAGTTTAACGTCTTTCGAATTAAAAAAAAAATTTGGAGTGACCTTTAAAAAAATTTGTTCGGACCTACCGTTTGGAGAGGATTCTTAAAACATTGTAAACTACCATATTTTGGTATGAGACTCGAGAATAGTTTTATTTTGTGCCACCCTAATGTCCATGGTAGGTACCCGCCACACAAGAACTAGTGTAAGCAAAAATTTGTACTAAAATCAAGTTGAAGGTAAAGTTTTGTCTAAACTAATACATAAATAATGATCAAATATTTAGAGGCATTTAAATTTTTCTTTTATAAGTTTAATGTCTCATCATACTGGCTATGTCGATGGCCACCTTAAAACTTCTTATTATGACCGATGAAACCTCATTTATTGTATATCGGGGTTACCAGGTCACGACATGCACAGGTGTGTACACAGTTCGTGTACACGGAACCAAGGGACAGAGCCTGTAAGATTATGTTACGTTTCCACCAAGCCGATTGCGTGATAGTTTCTACTTCGTGATGAAACTAGTTAAACTAACCATCTGACAATAATTTGGCGAAGTATCTGTTCTAGTCCAATTAGATTATTGATATTTTATGATAACATAAAGTCAGTTTATTTAGGGCGCTTTGTGCTTACCACAAAGGTCGCTCGCTTCCTCCGCGCTTAAAATTTAGTGATTTCTAAGTTGGTATACTAAAAATAAAAGTATGAAAGGTTAAAAAAAACTTAAGCGACTAAATTTAAATGAGTATTAAATTTACTCTATGCTCATAATCTCTTTTAAAACGACAAGAAATTGCGTGGCAGAAATCGATCGTGGGATGTCCATTAGCACTGAGTCCGGGTGATTACTATTTACAAAACACTAGATAATGCTTGGATAAGCTTTACGCCACGCCGAAGTTTATGCCGCACGCATATGTACCTACTCAATGGTACACATTAATTTGTTTCAACGAAAAAATGTGAAATTTTAATTATTTTAACATAACATCTTTAAAAATTCTGCTCCGCTGAGAATAGAACGTAGGACCCTCCAAACGGCAGAGCGGTACTTTGATCATTGTGCCATACGGTGGTTGAACGGTGAATGAAAACATCATCGGGAAATCTGCATGCCTGAGCGTTCCCCATATTGTTCTCAAAGCACCTGAATCCGCCAATCCTCACTAGGCGCTCAAAATCTACAAATAACCGCTCAGTTCGGATCGGTCTTCTCCAATTCGGCTAAGATTTGGAACAATAATTGGTTGATGATGGATTACAACACTAGCGAATTTCTATACACCAGATTTATTTAAGTTTTTAACGCCGTGGCTTGTTGGAGCGGAGTTTGCTGTACGAATCCTACTAATAGCCCCCGTGCAGGTGTTTTGCGGCAATTGGTTTCGTATCGAGTGAATTAAAATAATTTTGGAGGTTATTTTAGGTTTACAATAAAAAAATTCGTACATCTTTGATAAAATACGTTAAATAATGATGTCGACGATTTAGGGTTGAATATTCGAGTATGTGTAACTCCCTCCTATCAAAGTTAGGTGCTCGTATTATTATGCTACCGTTACAATCAAACGGCTATTGCAAAGTTAATCTTCACTATTTAAGGCGCTATTCTAATTAAAACACGATACGGAATGGAAAACGAGCATACAGGCCACCTCATGTACTCAACATGCACTGCAGCCCATTGACATCCACGTTAAACTTCAACTGAGACGAAAGTTCTATCTGAGGTAGTATTTAGATGCATTGATACTCCTGAGAACTAAGTTGGAATGCCTACCCTCCAGTGCCTACTAACCACATAAATAAAGTAAAAATTAATTTCTAAAGGCCATGTTAATTTTCACATGAAAAAAATATTTTTTCTTTTGTATGATCAGAATAGCCGACAGTCATGCAGGCCATCTGATATTAAGTAGTCACTGCAGCTCACGGACGTCCACATCAAACCTCAACCAAGATGGAAGTCTTATCTAAGGTTGTATGTGGATGCGTTCCTACTCCTGAGGACGAAGTTGGGATACCTCTTGTCCAGTGTCTTCCTAACACCTTTTAAACTGAAATGACGTAGTTCTCGCACTGCTCTTTTATGGCAGAAATAGGTCCTGCGGTGGTGCTGCCACAGGAAAGCCTTCCACTTAAGACTTTACCATCCATCAATTATTCCCTATTCTCATTCCGCCGACTCAAAGCGCTATTTTAATTTTAACATGCGACGATCTCATCGCATTAGTCGTTAGAACTTGCGATAAACATAACGTAATTTTTATTAAGATACTCAATGTGATACAAACGTTAAAATATGCCCCTTCGCACCTTTGTTCGCTTCCTGAGGTATAATTACAAAGGCAAAAAACGGGGCGTTGACTAATCTAGATAATCTATTTCATTAATTGTTGACGACCCGATGTGCCATCCGTCATTGCACTATCGTGACTGCGCCCATTAACCTGGTAATGGCATCGAGAATACTAAATAGGTTAATGCGATCAGAAATCGATAGGTCCTATTCTTATTAAGAATAGTTTAACAATTTGTACACATGCCATCAAATTAATAAATATTTCTTACTAGATACTTAGAAGTACGATTTAGGACTTTTCGTGACAAGTGAAGGCACGTGTGATCCCTCTGGTATTGCACGTGTCCATAGGCAACGGTGACCACTTATCACCAGGTGCCCCGTATGCTTGCTTGTGAGTTTTTTTAATATAAAAAAGAGCAGTCCATGTATCAGAACAGCATAGCAGCACAAAAATACTTGTGCCGTTGTAACTGTAACAAAACAAACGTTACGTATTCGTAGAAATTGTTTCAAAACAAAATATGTTGCGATTGAGATCGTGAAATTTTCGACTTGAGGTCTTTCCGGAAACATTTTATTACAGGAGTATTAAGGCGTGTCCACATTAAAAGTTGGTTCGGTTCGAATCGCGAAAAAAATTGGAGCGAGCTCCGTAATAAACGATCGCTCTTAATTCTTTAAAAATATTGAAATGTTAGACGTCGAACAGATCTCAAAAATAATTAATAAGCATTTATTTATTTTAAATCAAATTTAAGAATTTATTTTAAATCAAACAGTTTTGATTCGTTTCAAAGATATTGTACGACTAAATTATGTTATCGCACGCAAACACACTCAGCTCAGAATGGCATAAATTTTCGTAGCGGGAAGTTAAAAATATTAATTGTATAGACAACGCCACCGTCACCTCCGAACCGGTAATAAACACGACAAGTTGATATGTCCTATTAAGCCTATGTAGGGTCCGTCGTCTGTTTTCGTACCATCTACTTGCTGCATTACTATTCACACATGGAGCTTTCTTTCTTTCTTTTCGGTCGGGCTCTATGGGGCTCTAGTAATGAACGATTTATAAAGAAATGAAAAATATCTTGCACAGTGATCCACTTGGTGGTCCACCATTCAGAGGGTTCTGTGTTCGATATACAGCGAAATTGGAATTTGAATCATGAATGCAGATTTCTGACCCTGATATGGGTGTACGTGTTCTGGTAACCGTACGTCACATGACGCGACTTCCTCTAACACTAGTAGACCTCCTTTGTCACCAATAGACCTCCTCTAACACCAGTAGACCTTCTAATATACATACGTTCATAGCACGCTTATGCAATTTAGCTATGTAGTAGTAGACTAAGCGAGAAATTTATAAGCGGTGGAACAAGTTGATTATCTGTAGATATATAATCACTTATTTAGCATGTACAAGGTAAAATTAGTGGTCTGTAACTAGTATTTTAGCAGATCACGGTAAATCGCTTAATCAAACCCTTATTCCAGGTAGGTACTTCATTGTTATGCTATTTTATCTGATAAAATTATTAAGAGAAAGCTTGAATATACATTGAAAGAGTTATTCAAATTGTATGATTATAAATGTAAATTAACATTTTAATAGAGTGAGTGATAGCCTAGTGGTTAAGCATCTCTACCCCGTTTCGATGGGTCGATGTTCAAACCCCGGCTCGCGCCACTGTTGCTCGACGTATTGT
>DWKW01001029.1:0-13808 GCA_018250115.1 Doberes anticus
TGTCTCTTACCTGTCGTTTTTCCGTTGCATCCGGTTTGAAATCACAACGATTCTAAAGAAGTTTCACTTCAAAAATAGATTGTTATATTGTTGTTAAGCCTTACAAACAGGTCAACTGATGGTTATCGTTGTATATGAACACGTGATACCGAATTAAAAAAAAAGTTATTTCTCCTTTCTAAATAAACGTAGTTCTCAAAATTAACAACAGATTTTACAACTGGAAGCCCCGAACTTTAGAAGATCCGACAATTTTATACCATAAAAATAGGCAACAAAAAATTCTTTCTTCGACATAAAGCTTCAAAAGAAAATGCTTTGTCTAGTGAACCGTGAACTAGGTCGAGCTTTCTACAGATATAAACTAGCCATAAACAATAGCCAACGATATATCACTAATTGGAAGCGCCCAAAGACTTATGACTGATGTATTTAAACATGACGTTTTGATTTTAAATAATGGCCGCTCGCGGTTGATTGATATGTTGTTTGAACTTGAAAAATTTGACGTTTCTACACTGTTATATGTTACACTGCATGTATTATAAAGTGAGTGGTAGCATATTGGATAAGCATCTCGACCCCGCTATGGTGTCGAAGTTCAAATCCCGGCACGCACCTCTATATCTCGAAAATATTCTCTATTCTAAATTTTAGAAATTATGTGCCTATTATGTATTAAATATCACTCGCTTTAACAGTGAAGGAAAACTTCGTGTGAAGACCTCTATCTCCATAACATTCTCAAAGGCACGTGAAGTCAGTTACTGAAGTGTCGTTCCACAGAGATTATATTAATAACTTTACTGCAATACGACTCTTACTAATACTGTATCACTAATTTAACAATTTGTAACATCGTAACAATCGTTAGTACCACGCTCTGGGACCGTGCCATTTCCAGGACGTCTTTAACTCGATGTTTCATTGGCGCAAACATCAAAGGGTTTACTCATGTGCCGATAATTGCCCGACGACCGACATTAAACCAACGAACCAAGCTTTACGAAACCCTTAAGCCTTATTGGAACACTTGCTATTTTCCCAAACACGTGAACTAAGCGAAGATTGCCTTTTAGCTAACTAAATCTCATTATCCTTGCATAAAACATATAACTTTGTTTTAAATGTAATGTAAATCTTTTTGTTACCAACGAGTCCGCCCATCTGACGTTAAACGATAAGTGGTCATTGCAGCCAACTGCAGCCAACAACATTTAACTTCAATTGGGACTGTTAAAATACTTTCTATACTTTTACTCTTCATACACGACCGAAACCGAAATATATAAATGAGCACTGTTGCTTCACAGAAGAAATATGTAGATGAACATATTTAATCATCAGACGACCCGTATGGCGCCGTGGTCAACGTGGGGACTGCCGTTCGGAGGGTTCTGGGTTCAATTCCCAGCGGGGCAGAAATTTGAATGATTTAGATTTCTGTACCTGGTCTGGGTATTTGTGTGCTGTGTGTGTCCATGGCACCCATGACACAGGTTAAAACCTACTGTGGGGCTGTGAGTGTGAAGCGTTTTTATTATTTTTATTTATTAATCATCATCATCATCATCAACAACCCATAATTTTCCCGCTAGTAGGCAAGGGTCTCCTCTCAGAAATGAGAAAGTGTTAAGCCCTAGTCCACGATGACCAAGTGCGGCTTGGTGGGCTTTCTTCTTCTTCTTCTCAGTCGTTACGCTGTTGGCAGAGCGGTCGTGGTCATCAGAAGGCATTTGTGGCTCGCTTAACAATTCGACGCCACTCCTTTCTGATGGCTGCTTTCCTCGTGCACTCGTGGAGGGGGGCATCCACAGCAACCTTAATCTGGGCTTAATGGTGGGCTTTACATGCTTAAAAATATTACGGAGACCTCTCAGGCATGCATGCAGGTTTCCTCACGAAATTAGGCTCTCGACTTAAGCGGTTACAGATTAATTTCTACTACGCACATTAAAGGTACGTGCTGGGATTCGAACCCCGAGGTCGGAATTGTTAATCACTGGGTACTTACTTATATTCATGTTACATTATAAGTATGAAATTAGCGTTTAGGCTCCATAGATAATTGATTGCATCAAGTAAAGCCTTTGAGCGGAAATCGCTCTAATTATGTTTAAATAAATGTATTTCGATGCCTATTTTACCGTACCTAATAAAACTTTCATATACATAGAATTATAAACTATTCAATGATAGAAATACTTCTCTGCTCTCCTAAAGTATGTTAATGCGGTTTCAAACAATGTTCGTACTTGCTCTGTCTGCTCGTACTGTCGAACGTACGAGTTCGATAGTTGTGTAAACTTTGTAGTTTCTGTACAGTTCAAATTGAATTGTTGATATTATGTACGGAGTTAATGAAACTAAGCCAGTTTGACCGTATGTTTACACAAATATAAGCCATCTCACATCAGCGCGCATAATTGTTAAAGTTTGTATGTTTGCTATTGCGTCGCACAAAAACTAATGCACGGACTTCGATGATATTTTGCTCTCGGATAGACCATGACCTGGATTAGGACATAGGATATTTTTTATATCGGTAGAGGATCCCTGTCATGTAATTATGTTGCCTTTTTATATATACTATAGAAATAACCTCTAATAGAAATTTACACCTAAGTAAGGCGTAAAACTTATATTAAACTAGACGTTGTCGTTGTACCTAACCAAAAAAATATATCCGTTTTAAAATTTCAATTGTTCAGTATCCTGTGTGTTAATCCAGAACGTGGTCTGTCTGTGTGACAAGTTTCATCTAAATCAGCTCAATCGTAACGCGTGATTGAGTAACTAACATAACGTAATATAATTAACACAACAGTATCTTAGTAAATTTCATATCTTTCATATTTACAATATTATATCAGGATTAAGATATTAGGATTTGTATACCCGTATTACCCCTAAGATATTTGAGAACAAAGATATGTATAAACATTACATTTTATTCAACACTTCTAAGAAGATTCAAGCGACACTGATCAGTCCGTGCGCAGTGTTTATTGCGCAGATGCGTTTCTGCATGGCACGGTGTTTTGTTTGCATTATTTGTAGACATGGCCGTCTTGTATGGAAACTCCTTGAATTGTAAACGATATAATTTCAAAGGAATACATGTTAATAGAAATGGAAATTGCGCAGAACATCGTAAATCGTGATATTTCCGGGTGGCGTTGTTCTCTTTGGTTTTATTTGTAAAATTAAAGGCGCCATGTGCAAACACTCCTGAATATTTGACTAATGCTGAAGTGAAATGGACATTTCCAAGAAATGCGCGCTTCAAGCGAATTTGATTTATGTGAGCGCAGTGATGACAGATAACATTATTTAGTATTTCCGCACAGCATCGATGACTCCAGTCGTATTTTTTATATGTACTATTAGTATTAGTAATGGTTCCGTGTTTGATTGATAACGTTGTAATTTGTAGCCAATCACGCAAAAACTACTAACAGATTTAATAGGACCTTTTAAGTTTAAAAGTATGTTGTACTTAAATACTGACACAAGTTTAAAGAAGATCAGTACAATAGAACCAGAGTTACAACTTGACCTCTGTGTACGTGAAGTACACGGGAGGTCAAATAAAACAGTTTCTTTTTATACTCATTACATTTATGTGGCGACAGAGTCGCGGGCGATATACTAGTTTAAGTATAAAATTCATACACTGCCGCAATTACTGCGCAATCAACTGAACTTGTGTGATCTTTCCTTGTTTCTGTGAAAGAGAAAAAAGTGTGAAAGTCTTATACAAATCCATTACTTAATGGATTTAGTATTTGCGTGATTGGTGAACAAACAGACAGACAGAAAAAAAATTGTTTTGTGTTCAGAAATCTCTAAACAGTCATCACTAAAACTTTCAATGCACATAAATTTCCCCGTTGCAAATGTATGATAGTAAAGACTTCAATGAAATGAATGAAATGAAATGAATGAATTCAAGAAAATGGATCATAGAGTCGTACTCATAATGAGCATAAATCATGCAATTTTCGAATTAAAATTCAAGTTTGCACAAATATACATTTTACTTAAAAAAAGTATATCCATATAATAGAATTACGAATGTAGTGAAATCGGTGAAATGAAATCAAGAAGAAATGGAAAGTGTCCTAGAAAAAATATGACGGAGGTGAGATAACATTACGCATTTTTTTTTACCTAAAGCATCTAAAGTCAAGCCAAGCCAAATGTAAGTAAAGGTCTTAGTGTACCATCTTTCGTTCAGAAATGCCGAAAGTAATACTACCAGCAAACAGCCCGTGGGCAAATGTGGAATGCGGCGATCCAGCGTTTAAACTATTTCTGGACGTACACGGAACTGCATGCCGCCGACTGCGGCGATTAGGGCATCGGATCGTTCGTTTTTCGAAATTAATTTGAAATATAGATCGTTCCAGAAAGTTCAACCTGGATATAAATCGTCCGTTATTTGTTCCGAGAACTTTATTTTTCAAATGAGCTACGCTTTATTTAAATAACTTATTGGTATAAACGATGTTTGTTGTTTACAGACAATCACGTATGAATAAGGCTATGTAACAGAAGCTTAGAACTGATCTTATCTATTTTAAAATCATTACATCGAAAAAAAAAAACTGATTTTTATAATGAAACAAATCATTGGACAATCTCGAAGTGATTACGTAAATTAGTTTTTAATATACAGCTGTACATTTTTGTATCGAAATAACATTTTTACGGCATCAATTTATCGAAGGCCTAAATTACTGTTTAGTTGCAGCTCTCTCTCAAATCAACTGCGCGTGCTAACGGCTTGTCAAATAACTCAAAATCAACTACTGGCCTTTCTAGAAACGAAAGCGAGTTCGTAGTTAAATAAACAGTGTATTAAACTACGTTTCAGCAGCGTGGCGCAGTATGTTCGTGGGCGCGAAGTGAGATATTTAAGACAAAAATGAAAAAATATTACGTTTACTTTGATGATTAGTAACCAAAGTTGATAGCTAAGTTTTTTAATATATTGACGAAATAGCAGACGAGCATGCAGGTCATTTGATATTAAGTGGTCACTGCAGCCCATGGACACGCGATGCGTTGCTACTTCTGAAGACTAAGTTACCTGCTGCCCAGTGTATTCTGCATTGATTAATTACACACTTTGCACAGATTGCACTTGATTTACACTACCCGTCGATCTATGCCTCTCCACATCCAATAGAATCAATTACTGAGATCAAAATGATTTCTATTTTTATTTTGATATTGAACGTCCACCATAAGCGTCTATTAAAGAAAGCATGAAATTAATTTTGTACAAAGGCCTGCTTATATCTATTGAATTTTCTTCCAGCAGACCTGGTACTGGAGAACTCACGATGCGATTATAGTGTGCACATTGTGGTTATAATATTTTGAATATAATATATATACAATATGTAACATAAACATAAATATAATATAAACATTAAACATAGATATAAAGATATCAGATTCAGCATTAATACATGTTTACAAAATAATTTAGGATACGGTGAGATAATGTTCTTTGACATTATTGGCGTAAATGTACTTTACTAACATTGCCTTCGATACTTTAAATTAAAAGATTAAACTACTCTTTACTCCACAAAATGTCGCGATAAAAAATGCAGAAATAATACGACACAGTTTTCTTAGTGACAATATTTCAACAAGCTATTTATATTTTCATAAAATGTCCAATGTTAATAGTTAAATTCCCCTCCACGGCAACATTGCAATATTCAATATTCATAAACAGACAGTCTGTCCGTCAATGTATTAAACATTCAGTTGGAAGCTCGCCAATATATTACTGTATGAATCAAAGGGAATGTTTCCGAAGCACTCAATTATGTGACCTTTTGTACCCGCATCTATATTAAAATTTCTGTTTAAGCGGCACTGATGTTTAAAATTTTACATGCATAAATAACGACGCCGTATTTATGAGGAGTGTTCAACATTTTGTGTGTTTACACAAATTTTAATATAAACTACGCGTTCTTTTACATCTGCAAAATTTGATTCACCAGAAAGTGACAGCATAAACTAATACTCGTGGAGTTTATGAAACACGTTTATAAAATGAATAAATCATGATGAACGTGAAATATGTTTCTTTTGTATATTAACAGAATAACATACGAGCACAAAGGCCACCTGATATTAAGTTATCACTGCAGCCCACGGACATCCACATCAAACTTCAACTAGGACGGAAGTTCTATCTGAGATTAAGTGTGTAAGCGTTGCTACTTCTGAGAACTGAATTAGACTGCCTCCTGTCCAGTGCCTTAACACACCTTTCACACCGAAGCACAGCAATTCTCACACTGCTGCTTTAAAGCAGAAATAGGCGCATGGGCGGTGCCGCCGCAGGCGAGCCTATGACATAAGACTCTACCATCATCGACCATGTTATTTCAATCATTAATTATATAATCAAAAAGGTACATATTAATATTCCTATATTAATACATTATAAAATTGTATTTCTAGGAAGTACCACTTCAAATTTACATAACGCTTCATCAGCACACTTATTTCTGTAACTACAATTCTTAAAACAAAATTAGGTATTTTATTACGATTCCGGTCGAGATAGACTCTTGCCTGATAGCATTCACTTTATCATATTTACACACTTATTTTTCTTGAAGGAGTTGCAGCGAAACCAGCGAACAGGCTATCTGATTGTACATACACATCTAACCTCAAATACGTCAGAAGACCTAGGGTATTCTACTCCACCACACCCTTCAAACCGAAATTCAGCAGTGCGAATGCTACTTGTTTGCCGCAGAAAAAAGCCCAACAGTGGTGCCAACGCTGGTGAACTTTCGACATAAGATTTTACATTTATTTTCACCTAAAGTTTTTACATTACATTACTTATTCGTAATAATATGATCGTAGAACATCTTTTAGCCTTTGAGCATTATTCAAAGCTTCCACCCGGACTGCTTGAACAGTAACTAGAAAATTGGAGAGCACGGAAAAGGCTCTGCAATTTCAAACCTCGTTACTTGCCTAGCGGCTGGGAGTGTGCCAAAGTTCCAGCGTAATTCCAACCACCGTTAACTTCAACAACCTTGTCAAATTACCCGTTAATTTAATGAGCGGAGAGCTTTTAACTTTTTAAGAGGGATGCACGCCCGGGGCTATTAGTGTCCGAGTATATTTGGCTTTACGAGGTCTGCGTGTATTCGTTGCGAGTAAAATTTTGCAGCAAACGCTCGTAAAATCCTAGCAATAAAGGTATACGCGTTACGTAATGTTACGTAGATATGTATGTTTGTACAGAAAGATTTACGTACATTTTTACCTGCAATTTGTGGGTACTTATACTATCTTTATTTAAAATGTTTTTTTAAACCGAAAAAAAAATTGTAAACGAAAAATTTCCAGGAAATAATTCCTGTTACTTAAATAAAAAGAACGTAAAGCCTTCTCGGCCAATATACATTGACCCGACCCCATTCCGTCCCTTCAAGTTACGACCGAACAAGATAGAGGAAAAACGAAAAAACCGAACTGAACACAGCCTGTAAGGAGTAACACGAGTTGAAAACATTCACCCCCAAGGGGAAGAGTAAACAGGGGGAAAAGCTTAGCTCCCATTGTGTGCCACGTTTGTTCAGCGCAAGCCAACCCTGTCGCCGCGATTGGTCTTGTTGATTGTTTATACACTCCCCTTGTTCAGGAAACAAAAAGACTGCCGGGGTCCTTGAACTACCCAGTACTGTAATACAGTGTATTGAATCGTAAAGCGCATTTTTAGGGATCCTTAGGAAAAGAACGGAATCCTATGAATTCAATTTGTCTTTCAAGTGAAAGTTTCTTATCGTTGTGTCGTTAAAGGCTCTTTTCTTTGAAACGATTTGAAGTATCATTATGAAATTAATATCGAATATTAAAATCTATATCAACTTACTGTAAAATTAAAATCCAAGGATACAAGCACCAGGATACGGCGTTTTCTGACGTCTTTTCTGCATAAAAATCCTAGTCATTCATCAAAACCGAAACGTTACGTCCTGGGGACCAGCTTTCTGAAATATGGCGGCGTCCGGCAATATACTTGATATATATTTTTATATACACAGGACAGGAGGCATTCCAACTTAGTCCTCAAGAGTAGCAATCCACGACATAAGTTAGGACATCGGTCTTATTTGAAGTTGGATGTGTCCACTTTACATCATTGCCAGCCTGCTCGTTTGCTATTCCGTTTAAAAAAATATTAGTAACCGGTTTTGATCTTATTACCACTGAAAATGCCTCTGAAAATTCCCACAGACCGTTAATAATACATATTCGATTTGGCTTCTTGTATAAATAACACATAGATTATTAGAAAACCATTCAATTATTCACAGTTACAGCTACCCCATAATATCGGATGAAACATCTTTATTTAAAATGCGGTACGTTCAAATATGAAACGTTGCTACACCTGAAATGTTCTCACAGGACTGAAAATGAGGTGACCTAAAAAGCTCGCCAGAGCGCTTTTGATCGATCTTGTTAAAGGTATATTAAGCTCGATAGGCGAAGCTTAATGGAAAACGGCAGGGATAAATCTCTTTTATAAAACCATCTGTCCACGGTAAATGCATCATGTTACTGGAGTGATTATAGGGTATTAGACAACTTGTAAGAAAATTTCTCAAACTGTTTATTATACCATAACACATTTGCAATTTGATTAATTCTTTGTGCATTTGTCCATTTTCTGTGAAAATAATCATCAAAGTTGAAATAAATGAAAAAACCGCCAATCGCTAAAGACGCCGTACACGCAAATCACGTGTCATGACGTCAATTGCCTGTGTTTACTTACAAGCTGTCTAATCGGAATACGTTTAGTGATACATAATAATTGCTAATTTATGTTACGTGAATTAAAGTACTTAAGTAATTGAATTACTTAGTGAATTAAATGGTTCAAAGATAGCTAATTGCGAAATGGTTAAACATGGCGGGCGATCGTCTAGTTTATAATCATTCAAAGTTATAACACACAGCTTCACCTGTTATTCTATTAAAATTTAATTCTGGTCCTACGTACTTAATCTGTGAAAGATACATTATTTAGAGGTTTTTGCATCATTGCCGAACAAATATACAAACAGCCAAACGAAAAGAAATTCTTGAAAATTCTTTTGTGTTCACAAACCACAATCAGTCAGTATCAGATTGAAGATATTTCAAGAAATATCTTAATTATATAGGTATGTACAGAAATGGTTCCGTTATAGTTTTACATTATAAATCGTTATTATCCCAGAAATGTCCGTTGGTTTTGCTTACATTGGTCTTTACATACGTAACAGCAGTGTTCGGAATGCAAGTCGTAATAGGAGTCAAAGGAATCTACATTCACGTAGGTAAGTCTAGTAACCCGAGTCGGTATAAATGCACCTTACCTAGGTGTGTGTCATAGTAAACTTTAGACGAGGTTCGTATGCGAAGTTACACACGCATGTTTACAGCAAATGAGAACATTTCTTTGATTGCCTCGAGTATGCCTGTATTTATACATAGTAATGTTTTTTTTTATTATTATAACAGAATAGCAAACGAGCATGCAGGCCACCTGATGTTAAGTGGTCTCTGCAGCCCATGGCCATCCACACCTGAGGTTGTATGCGGATGCGTTGCTACTCCTGAGGACTACGTTGGAATGCCTCCCGTCCAGTGTCGTCTGCCCCTTTAAACCGAAACAAAGCAGTTCTCACACTGCTGCTTTACGGCAGAAATAGGTGTAGCGGTGGTGCCGCCGCAGGGGAGCCTTCGACATTAGACTCTGCCACCATCAATGTAGTAATGTAGTTCAAGATGTACAGATAAGCCATTCCTTATTGAGTGTGTTGGTTTCTACTTTAATCCTTTACGAAACAGAGCCATGCATAGACCTGTTACTGTCATTATAATCCAATTTGTGGAGAAAGTAGCAATGAAATCCATTTATGAAACCAACAGATGCATAACTAAGTATGCGTGTGTTGTTTTATTTATTTTTACAGCAGAAAACAGAGGCCCACGCGCATAGGCCTCTGTGAAAATGTACACTGCAGCCATATCATGTAAAAGTCCATTCCACCAAAAGCAAATACAAACTTTGTAAACAAATAGTTAACGGATTGAAAAGAATATATTACATTTTATAGTAAGTAGAATCTTAATTATCCGACTAAGGTGATGCGAAGGAAGGGTAGTGATTTTGACTCCCTCTTTTTTATATTGACAGAATAGTAAACGGGCATGCAGACCACCGGTTGTTAAGTGGTCACTGCAGCCCATAGACATCCACGGCAAACCTCACCATGACAAAGGTCTTAAGACAAAGGTCCTAATTAAGGCAGGTACTATGTGGATGCGTTGTTTCTCCTGAGGACTAAGTTACAATGCCTCTTGTCCAGTGTCATCTGTCTAACTACACCCTTCAAACCGAAACACAGCAGGGGCCACAATGCTGGTTAACGGCAGAAATAGGAGCAGTGGTTGTGCCGCCGCAGGGAAGCTTTCGACATAAGACTCTACCACTATCGAATCTCCCTCTGCATGTATGTAAGAACATGTATATGGGCGCTCCGCTCTAGCATCACTTCTAGTGTACCGATTTTGAGGACGTGTCCATCGATTCGTCTTCATTGCGCGACGGTTATAGAATACATTTTTTTTGTAAATAACTAAAAATCTCCTGGAAATAAAAAAAATCGAGGAAACGAAACATAATTTCCTTTAGACGAGTTGTAGTTTTTAGTTAATAATCGATTATTTTACGTTACTTCAATTGAAATCTAAAACGGTGTTATACGCAAATCAGCGTTTTTCTCGGCTACTCTCTCACGCTCTCTCTGACTAACTAATTTGTACTTGCTGTCCTTTAACGTTGCCGTTGCAGTTAACTCAATTGCACTGGGGCCAGCAACGCAGCCTGAGTTTCATTTATCGTCCTGTAAAAAGTGCTCTATGCTTATCTACAACACCGCACAAAATAGAAGAACGGCTAATTTTTAGAAAAAAATCCGTGATAATGGAATTTAATGTGAAAAAAAAATCGCATTGTGAGTTCAATCATAAAAGTACTCAATGGAACTACTGCTAATTAAGGTTTTCTTAAAATGTGTATAAGTACAAGAAGATAGAAGTACAAGAAAATAACCGACATTCCAAAAGGTCAGCGTAGGACGTTACGTAAAAAAAAATTCACGTTCTCGGATTCCGTCCTTTCGGCCGCACTAGTTTGATACATAGATTTAGTAATACCTACGGCTTGCTTACATTCCATCCAAGTTCGATGGAAAATTACATTCTGACGTCTGCGTAAATTTATTGGTTCTCTCTCCGTGTCAATACTGTTCCTGAAGTGACCGAGAAGAACAAAGAACACGAAAGTCACAGTGCATTGTAGAAGAATAGGTGGTACTCATTAAAAAAAATCAGTTGAACGAATATTCCTTACGTTCCAAATCAAATGGATTTCACTGTTATACATTAACTTTTCTCCGACTAGTGAGTAATACACCCGTGTATGTTATTATGCCGGGTTTCTCTATCAGTAGAAAGTATTGCTAAAAATGCAACAATTATCCAAAAACAAAAAAAACTCATCCGAATACGAGAAGGCACCTCAAATTAAGGCAAAAACGCCGTATGCCCTTCTGCGAGTAGTTGCGATATTACAAAATGACAATAGAAGGCTGAAGAGTAGGTAATGTTTTTATTGTGACACTTTTTACGTGTTCAGAATAAAACAATGCTGTTTGATATGGCATTGAGTTTTTTTTTATAATTCATATATTTCAAATATCTACGAGCACTATGAAAACATTAATCATTTAGGTATCTTTTATAATGTAACAAGGAGTAATCAGGCACTTGATATTAAAATAAATATTCACAATCCAGTGAAGCGAATTGACAGTTTGGGGAAAATTTTTCCTTAAAGATACTCGACCTCTTGAAAGAAAGATCACCTTATCTATTAAAACACCTATGTCATTAATCTTCTGTAATCGTTACCTACTTATACTCATGTAGGAATACAATACCCGTTCAGAATTTCAATCTATTCAAACAAATTCGATATTAGCATTCCTCGATCGAAACTTTATGGTGTGGCTTGTACGATGCTTCCAAATTTAAAACTTGCTTCCGGCAAACATTACTCAACATGGCGGTCGAGATTCCGTTACTTGCCAGCCACAGAGAATTAGCTAACGTGCTTCCGAATGACCACAGATTACAATTATAACCGTGCATGATTACACTGCGTGTTGAAAAGATAAATTTAAATAAATTAGTAAATGAGCTATTCTTACGACTGACAATATATTTCAAGGCTATTTCATATTTTTTAGCATACATTTTATTTATTTTAAAATTAATATGTGTCAGTAAATATTGTGGTATCTAACATGACTTGTTACGTAATATAAAGTATATCGCTTATTATTTGGCGTAGGTTATTTTCAAATATAAATATGTTAAATTAAAACCCTGTAAACATCGAAATTCACAGGAAGAATAAACAATGAAATTTTAAAATTTATGAAACTTCTGTATGGCAGTCTGAATTGTGGGTTAGTGCCAACATCGTGTAGCCCGAAATTCAATTTCCTCCTTTGGCAATGTTTCAGGTTCAACTCGTCTCGAATCGTTTGCCTTTTTGTGTTACTGTCGGCAATACAAAAGTAAAATGTGTTTAAAACCGACGTTCACTGCCAGACCAGTACCTACCGATTGTTACTATTATTGTTGTTATTGTTACCGAATACAAAAAAAACGTGGCTACACATTTCTGTTCAAAAAGAAATTGTATTTGGTATTATGATTTAAAGTTCTTTAAGTTTGCTTTAAAGAATGAGCCGTGAAGAAACGGCAACAAATTATTTTGTGGGAGAAGATTCAGTGTGGTGTGAAAGTATTGAAAATAAATACTAGGGATAGTCTACAATTTTTTGTAACTAAAATAACTCCAGTCCATTACGTCCAGTCTAAACATAACTTACTTATGGTTACTCCAGTCCAAACATAATTATAACTAGACAGATATTTGAAATCATTACACTGTTTTGTTATCACTATTATTATTATTATTTATTTCAACAATTATATTACCATTATTACTTACCTCTACCTACTATATCATTACTTTCATCGTTCGCCTGGACCATCCAGGCGTAACGAACGATAGTAATCTGAAGCAGTCATACGTACTTTTCAGTTATATAAAGAACAAAGCCAGGAAAAGAAATGACAAGGAACGATAAGCAAGGATAAAGAGAGGAGGATTACAACGAAGGGCAAACATCTTTATTCCAAGTTCTCTTTAGATCCGAGCCCGATTACAGGTAGTGATTATATTCTCTTTGTCCGTTATTTAATTCCCATACATTCTGAAATGCCGAGGAATTCCTTCCTGATATAATCCTTTAAGCCTCTTCCCTCCTGTGTAAAGTGCCGCAATTCAGACATCTTCGTGCGATCGTGATACACTGTGACGCAACACAGCGACAGTGCGACGTTGTTGATGTCGATGGTGGTAGAGTCTTATGTCGAAGGCTCGTCTATTTCTATCGTGAAGCAGCAGTGTAAGAACTGCTGTGTTTCGGTTTGAAGGCTGCAGTTGGGCAGAAGACACCGGACAGGAGGCATTCAAACTTAGTCCTCAGGAGTAGCAATGCATCCACATACAACCTCAGATGGGACTTCCCTTCTATTTGCGGTTGGATGTGGATGTCCATGGGCTGCAGTGACCACTTAACATCAGGTGGCCTGCATGCTCGTTTGCTATTGTATTG
>DWKW01001030.1:0-13804 GCA_018250115.1 Doberes anticus
AGATATTTTTGAAAATCTAACTGATATCGACTATCAATAAACACAGATTTGAAGTTTTTAATCCGTCCAGACACTTATGTAAAGTGAGTTACCGACTTCAGATTTTTCATATCTTCATATATCTTTATATCAGACCTTCTGGACTAACAGATATTTTTGTACATTACGTCATCGTCGTCATATTAAGTCATCGTGCCTTAGTAAAAAAACAAGACAAAAATATTCCCGTAACGCAGTGAACGTCTTAATATTCTGTTGTTATATTCCCAAATATTAAAGTAGCAGGTAATCATTTCTTATAATAATATCTATAAAAAAAAACAATGTCATTTGTTGTTTAAAACTGAGTTCATCCGACATAGGTATACACAAACTTTAAAATTAGGGTGATCATTATTGATTACACTTGGCAAACATAAAGATGTAGAATTTCAATTTTATTATCAAAGTTAACTACTTGATTCAAAAAAAGATCTCGAATCACGATTGAATAACTTACAAGAGAAGAGTTATTGTCACGTTTTTTAAAGAAACGCGAGACAAAATACACTCGTCGCATTTTTGTTCGTTTTCGTTAGTAGATACCTAACTTGTAAACAATTTGCGAGTATTGTGACTCGTAAATAGTTTAAGTGTTTAATTTTTATCCGGCTGTCTGTACTTACCTCAATATTTTTTAAATCAAATTAAAAAATATCTTTAATGTACAGCAACACAAACTTCGTTATAATTGAATAAAATTAGATTCGTAGATTAGTGTGTGCGTGTGAATTCGACCACATAGGACACTATAAATGTAGGTAAGGGAAATTAGAGGGAATATGTCGTAGGAATCCTTTGCTCTCCCGTTATGTATTTTATTACAGGAATAACAAGCGCGCATACAGGCCACCTGATTTTAATTGGTCACCCCAGCTGTATATC
The DNA here is from genome assembly GCA_018250115.1 of Doberes anticus. NCBI lineage: Eukaryota > Metazoa > Arthropoda > Insecta > Lepidoptera > Hesperiidae > Doberes > Doberes anticus. Next base: position 925 of record DWKW01001030.1, read on the forward strand.
CACAACCAACCAAACGCTTCCCGTCCAATATAGTCTGTTTAAACACACCCTTTAAAACGAAACACAACAGTGCGAGCACTGCTTCTTTATGGCAAACAATTGCAGCAGTGTACCGCCACAAGCTTTTGATATGAGACTACCACCATCAAAAAAATGAAGAAAAAAACATATTATATATTATATTTTAAAATAGGATATGGTATGGTCTATCTGTATGACCAATTTCATTATATCCTTTAAGCCGTTTTTTACTTACAAACTTTTAAGATTTTAACGCTTTATTACATCCTAGGGTTATTTTCCAAAATATAAATAGATACTATAAGTGTATATATATATTTATAATACAGGTAATATGGATAATATAACATACATTCAACCCCCTCGGCGTAAAGTCAGGAGAAACACTTATAAGGATGCTTTGTGCTGCCAATGGGATGCACTAATATTAACTGCGCTATTCCTTTATGATTCCTCCAAGACTGATGAATTTCCTTTTACCCAATCTCCTAATTAGGAGCAGCCGCATCAAGCTGCCACTGTTCTCAGAGTCGCGAGCATGACATTGTAGCCCCTGACCGTTCGTTCGCTTCTTTACTGTGCCCACCGCTACTCAAAGAGAGAATAGGAAAAACGATGTCCCACCAGATCATACATTAACCCTAAATAGCTCGTTAACAGAGAAAGAAACTATTCAACAGTAGCCGGGGTGCACCTCGAGGAGTTAACTTGGCCTTGCATTCTGCAGTTGCGAAATATAGCTATATACATACGTATAACGGTTGCTACCAATAAGGTATATATTGAAACAATTTGGTTGGTGGTATTTAAACAAAATAATGATGCTAAATATAAATTCATTACAATATAATACAGTATACTTTATTGTCAACACCAATTTTTTTAAAAAGCACTTATCTAACAAGAAAATGGGGCGTTTCATTGTAATTCCCTAAATAACTAATATCAGTTTAATCCAAAAAGTGATGCGAATGTAATTTACTTCTAAATAAAATAGAGAAAACCATCATAATGAAATAGTCATGTCTGAATATCGAAACATACGTATGCCTTTTGATTTAGAAAAAATCAATCGCTTCAAATGAGGGTCGCTAGAGGCGCTGCGTTCGCCTGCTGTCTTATTGGTTGTCAGTGGGCTGCTATCTCATCTCTCGCATCCACACGCAGGTTCATACTACTCTGTTTCCACTGAGTACTTTTCTGTTTCGCTCTCAGCTATTGTGTCTATGACAACGACAAACGACAAGCTTCACACCGACGCGTCATCCTAGTCGGGTTTTATTAGTTTTTAATTTTAAGTGACTTAGTAAATTGTGATAAGTGTGATTTTATACACATGGGTGATAATATTAGTGATAAGATTTGTTATGTCATTGTTATTTTGTGATTTACCAAACGAGGTAAGAAAACTGTGAAGTGCGTGTCGATAGAATTTGTTTGGGATTTGCGGGATCGATAACCCGGTCGGCTAACCATGAGGCGCGACGCTAAGGTTATGTCGCGATTTGCGAACCAGTATCAGAGTTCAAGTAACGGTGTCGCGGGCTGGTTCGAGTTACAGCCGCAGAATCCGGTCGGACCTGGGACGAGTTAGTTTATAATAGTGTCTAGATCCTCATTAGCCGCCCTCATTCCGATGCGCTTGCCACCGACAATCACTGTAAATAAATATTTGATTCGATTAGTTACGCTTAAAGCAAGGACGAATGCCCATGTCCCGTACCTTTAGACCGCTCGGAACCTCGACGCTCCTTTTGAGATGTGCGCCTGTTTCCAGCTTACCCTGCCTGCAGTGCGTGCCAAGAGCCCCCGAGTCCCAGCCATTAGATTGAGTGGAGTGTCCCCTGCCCACACGTAGCCCTGTACGCAGCCAAAATTCCGCGAGACACATCGGACACCTCCTCCAGCATGGAACTGGAGAAAACCCCACCTCTCCACGAGGAAGACTCCAAAGTGACCCTCACTATCAGACTGATTATGCAGGGGAAGGTAAGAAAAATGCACTTTTCTTTGATGAATATTGGCACTGTTCGCTTTAAATTTTTCATGATTATTATCTTGTGAAGTGTGCACTTTACCTTCTTCTATAACATTAATCACCTCTATTCTCCACATTTCTGTAAACATTATATCATTTAGTAATGAGTATATTCACCTCAATAATAGATTGTTTATTGGTTAATTATCTGTAGTGCTTTTAAACCACTTAACTACTGATATTGTATTGCAGTGTAGTAAAATATGCATTGATAGTAGTTAAATTTATGACTCATACTATATAACAAGGGTTTATAGTTTGGCTGTTTATTCATAAATATGTATTTTTCGGAAATCAAACTACACATGCATGTCATGAAACATTCATCCTACTTTTTTACTTCTTCATACATTTTTTTTTAGTCATGCAAATAACATTATATTTCGAGTTGTAAACAAAAATTTCCTATTTCTGAATTGTTTGTTTGGGTAGCCCATTCCCAATGACGAACAATATTGCTTCAATGATATTTTTATGCCCACCAAACATTTCTGTAGTTTAAATTTTCTTATGCAGATAACATATATGATGAAATGTACTGCACCCTGTGTTCTAAAGGCTTCACAGTTTTTATGAGTTTATATTTAAATAATCAAACAAGGCAAAAGTACATTGTCCTTGCACTGTATATTGATATAGATATACTACAGGGTATATTAAAATATTTAAATAACAAATAATAAATTATATTAAAACCTATTAATGCAGCTAAAAAAGAATTATAGGCAGGCAGAATCAAAGTGTGTGTCTGACAGGATACAGATTAATTATTCATTGTCCAAATTATTACAAAGAGAATACAGTAGAAAAAAAATTGTCCAGTACTAATAGTAAAAAAAGATGTCAGAAATGGAATAGAACATATGATTGTGTAAAAGAGTTCTAGATTTAAGAATGTAGTAATCTAATATGACATTGGTATTTTAATCTGGTTAGAAAACCATTTGTATGGCTTCATAACAAAAGATCCTCTTTGTTTGTAAGCTAAGCTTGTATATTAACTAGAGTTGAGTTTTACCCTAAGTTGATGCACAATATGACTGCTGTTGTATAAAAACTTATAAGGTTCACAATTGATAATGCACTAAGTGGTGGTGTAGTTGTTGTGGTCAATTGTAATTTTACTATAGTTGCTCAATCATAGAACTAATTTAGCACACCTAGATGTGGTTAGATTGCACTGACATGTGAGATGTATTGATGCTCACATGTATCTATACCTACCTACTTTTAATTGGCTTTAATCCAATACAGAGTATATTTGGCTCCCTGCCAGCCATTGGCACTTGTCCTGTTCATCAAACATGTCGATTTGTACCTTTTTCTGATTGAAATAATGTGTGTGTGAGAGATTTAATATTGCAGTTTATTTTGAGAACTCTAGCTTCCGTGATTTACGTTATATAATCATTGTTTTGAAAGTTTATAATACCAAGAGGCATTTCAAATTCAATAACTTTTTTAAATATTCTTAAGGAGAGATACTTATTACTTTTAATCTATCCTACTTTAACAACACTGGAATTTTCTGACATCCTATCTTGACTATTGGTTTTCATAATGTTTATTTGTGTTTAAAATTTCATTATATTGTGTCTAGAGCATAGTCCACAGCTCATAAGCTCTGTATCATTCAGAAACTTTAATTTTTCAGCCCAAATTTCTAGCTCTTTGCTCTCTGTTAGCCATTGTGTTTCTTTAAAAAAAACATTAAGAATGGATTTATATGTTGCATGTGCATGTTACAGCACTTCACTATGTAACAATTAGTCTTAAATGAGTTCATTTATTTTAGTACCAAGTTCTTTGAACCCAAATGTATTAGGCACATACTGCTGTGCCCAGCTATTTGTGTCGTTTTAAGATGTATTGCCTCAACGCCTAGAGATACATGAGCATTGTTCACATACTGTAGGAGTCAACAGGCCCTGTTGCCAGAAACAAACCAATACTCACCCACGCTAAAACTGTCTTTGTGCAGCTCCAATGCATCTATTCTTATTGCAAAGAATTGCTTAATGCTGAAACTATTATAAGCCACCAGACAGGAAATTTCTAGTACAATAAATCTCAAGTTGTCTGCATTCATGATTGTGTGTGTCACATAAGGCAAGGATTCAGTCCTAGTTTTACTGTCCAATTATGCCTATTATTACATTTTATTGTTATGAAATTGCTTTATTTAATTTTGTTAATATACTTCAATTTTTATTTTAGGAAGTTGGCAGTATCATAGGAAAAAAAGGTGAAATTGTTAAGAGATTTAGAGAAGAGGTGAGCTATATTTCATCCTCAAGAAAAGTAATACTTGTTTTCTAGTAGTTAAATCAGTACAAGCGTAATGAATTTTTAAAAATAATATTAAATATGTATACAAACTCTAATGAAATATATTTTGTACCACTTTCAGTCTGGAGCCAAAATAAACATATCTGATGGATCATGTCCAGAGCGTATTGTCACCGTTACAGGCAACACAAATGCCATTTTCAAAGCATTCACCCTCATATGCAAAAAATTTGAAGAGGTGAGTATCAGTTTTTATAAATTTTTAGGTAGATTTCCCAAAGTTAATACACAAAATTATCATGCCTTAAATTTGACCAAAAATCTGCCTTTATGACTGGTGCTGCCATTAAGGTTAGTTTTATAAATATATATATAAAAATTATTCTACTGTAACTATTTATTTTTATTTGTGGAAGTATGGCCTATATTTTTGCTACATTAATTACTGAAATTGTCAATTAATGTCAATGAATCTGTTACTAAAGAATACCAGCCTTTGAATGTCTCTCCTAGTAATCTAGGCCAATACAAAATAATTCAGTACCTTTTCTCATCTGTTTGTCAACCAATTATCTCTTTTTATTTATTTTTTGTTTAGCTGCTAAAAAAAACTTGACAAGCTTTATAATGTTATCAATAAAAATTATGGTATCATTTAAAAAAAAAAGAAATGGTTATATACCGAATATTGTATTCAATTAATTAGTTTTTTTTTGCAAATAATGTAATTCTCTGTTTTCGAAACACAAAATGTTGGTTATTTTATTTTAATTGTTGCAGTCAACAGAGCCACAGCTAAGCATGGCCGAGTCTAGCTCGTAATAGTTGTAGTTGTACTTTGTTGGAGGCTTTCAGATCAGTAAGATCTCATAAGATAATTTACAATATACTATAGCAACACAGCATATTTTATTTTGGTCAATGGTACAATGGTTGTTACAGGATAATAAAATAGGAGGAACAAACATTCAAACCTCACAAACTTTTTAGATTTATAAAATTATGTACCATTAAGTAAGTAAGTGAGTGATAGCCTAGTGGTTAAGAATCTCGACTCCGCTTCGGTGGGTCGAGGTTCAAATCCCGGCGCGCACCTCTATTCCTCGAAATATTATTATTCAAAATTTTCGAAATTATGTGCGTATTAAGAATTAATTATCACTCCCTTTAACGGTGAAGGAAAACATCGTGAGGAAACCTACATGCCGGAGAGTTCTCCAAAACGTTCTCAAAGGCATGTGAAGTCTGCCAATCCGCACTTGGCCAGCATGGTGGACTATGGCCTAAACTATCTCATATCTGAGATAAGACCCGTGCCCAGCAGTGGGACAAGAATGGGTTGAGGATGATGATGATGAAATATGTAAGTAAGTATTGTTTAAATTACAATGATGCATACAGGATAACAAAATAATATGTAAAAGTTTTTCTCATGTCCAGATCAGTTGAAAGGTTATATAGTATAATATATAATATAATGTTCTTTGTCCTAAGTCCATGCAAAAGTAATAAATATTATAATTATGATATTAAATAACTATATAATGAGTGTTCACTAATGGCACTTGGGCGATTTTATCATCAGATGACATTTAGGGAGCCTGTCCCAATTATAACTATGATGTAACAGTTTTTAGATAAAAGTTAATTAATACAGACAGACGAGTTGGAAAAGTCTGGTAGATCATACTCCAGGCATACCTTAGTTATGAAATAAACCTATGCAAAACATTGAACATATCATAATATGTATTGGATAACTGTTGTTTTATAATGTGATAGCAAATTTTTTTCTGTGTGGCATTATAGGCTGTATAGCATTGTTTTTAATATTAAGTGACAGTAATTAAACTCTGTTATAGCTAAAGTTCTTTAAAGGGCATCTGGTAAACGTCTGAGTATAGTCGAAAATGCTCCAGATATCATTCTGTTACAGGTGGATGAAACCTTCTGAAAATCGCCTGGTAACATACCATCAACAGCAGTACATCTGTTAATCTTACGAAATCGGATGGGCCGATAGCCCACAGATAAACAGAAATCTGCCCTACTTACGATTTTTAAATATTCAGAGGTTGAATTGAACGTTTCACAGTGGTGTTCGCAGTTCAACGAGGGCGGCGGTGGCGGGTCTCGTGCACCGATCACGCTGCGGCTCATCGTGCCCGCCTCGCAGTGCGGCTCGCTCATCGGCAAGGGCGGCTCCAAGATCAAGGAGATCCGTGACGTCACTGGTGCCAATATACAGGTAGGCTTAGCCTCTCATCATACATTAGCTTGAATTTCCACTTGATATATCACTTTAACTGTGAAGGGAAACATTGTGAAAAACGAATGCATGCCCATACATACAGTCTCTATTATGCTTTCAAAGGCAAAATGTTTTTCGCCAATCTGTACTTGGTCAACGTGATGGACTATGGCCTAATCTGTCTAATCTTTATCCGGAGACCTGTACAGTTGAACAATAATGGGTTGATAAGGCTCTTCATAAAAACTGCAAAAAGAGCTCTTCAACAAAGCCAAAGCAACACATGGGTGACTTAGCGAGCCTGATTTTTGCAAACGAAATGTACACCTTGTTATCTATTATATGGGCAATGGCATATTTTCCTAAGTACTAAGACACAGTTGTCTAATAAAAGAAAGACATCTGATAAAAACTTGTCGCTGAAGATGAACATGGCGCTTATATCGGCAGATCCATACTCAAGAAGTATGCTTAACGCTCAGCTGCTAATGAATATTTAAATAAAATGTTACCTACCTGTAGATTCTTGTGTAATTGTTTCTTTCGTATTGCAGGTAGCGAGTGAAATGCTGCCGAACTCTACTGAAAGAGCAGTGACGATCAGTGGTACATGCGATGCCATTACACAGTGCATTTATCATATTTGCTGTGTTATGCTTGAGGTGTGTATTGCTTATACAAGAGTATCGACTCAACAATACAAATATATATATATTGTGCATACGTATATTTCCGCATTAAATTAAAAATAATTAAATCCTAAAATCTCTCTGTAAACTGTTTTTGTAGATCCAGTAAATATGTTCATAAAATAATATATTTATATGAAAATCGTCTGATACGTTTATTTTGAATACCATAATTAATATTTCATGGAAAATAGCATTTAATCTTCAATATTCCAGAGTCCACCAAAAGGCGCGACCATCCCTTACAGACCAAAACCAAATGTAGCTGGACCTGTTATATTGGCTGGTGGACAAGCCTACACCATCCAAGGAAACTATGCAGTGCCAGCACAAGATGTAAGTTGGCCTGTTACGCTTATTGAATATTAAATTATTACTTAATAAATAAAATATTAATATAATTCTCTCTACAACAATTTTCCAGAAAACTATCAGTACTAACTTAACTACTAGTTAAGTCTATAGTTGTTAAGGCAATAATTAATTAACAATAATAAATAAACAATAACATCAATATTGGTGTTATATTAAATTGTTAACATATTGTTACTTAGAAATTGTAACTTACAAAAATATTATTTGATATTTTAAGGTAAATATGATAATAATGTTATTATACGTGTTGTGACGACCCGTATAGCGCCGTGGTCAATGCGCGGTCTGCCGTTCGGAGGGTCCTGGGTTGGATTCCCAGCAGGGCAGAAATTTAAACCATGAATTTAGATTTCTGTACTTGGTCTGGGTGTTTGCGTGCTTGTTTCTGTGTATGTCCATGGCACCCACGACACAGGTTAATTCCTACTGTGGGGCTATGAATGTGAGATGTTATTTATTTATTAATTAAATATTAGTAACAATTATATTCAATCGCAATCATACTACATACGTGCCAAATAACGATCTGTAATAATAAATCATAACGAGCTGTGTATAGCGAATATGAAATGTATACGTAATAAATTGAGCTAGCTTATCAAATTGTGATTATAGGGTAGGGCGTTGAAATATTTTTCATCAGAATATAACAAATTCATGCACTTTTAGGCAAGGCTAGTTTTAGGATGGAGCAAGATGGAACTACGGTGAAGCCTCGTGCTCGCCCTTAACATGTTAAATGAGAAATGTGACTAAAGATACAAAATTTCGACATCTTAAATATTTTTCGAATTTACACATTCCATACTCGTTTATTTTAATTGTTTTATTTTATTTTATTGGTCTACTATAGAGGCGAATTTTTGGATTTGACGCTCGGATTTATTCACGAACGCAATAATTAATAGGTGTCTGCACGTCATTCAACTTCAAATAACAATGGAGTCATGTCTTAGTTAGACTAATCTGAAGCCACAGAGCTACAGAGTTAAAACAGATCGTCCGTCACTAAAACCTGCCTACAACTCCCCTTAGATAAAACGTGTCAGCTGAGGAGATGCTCTAAACGAATCCTTTAAAATAATAGGCCATACTGTTTTGAGCCCAGCACATCGTAGGATAGGTCCAGTTCGTCATAGGGTAGGTAGGGGAGTGTGCGGCAGGAGCGCGGCGCGTGTAACGGTGTTGTGGTGTGACGGAAGTGTGCGGTGGGTGTGCAGGCAGTGTGCGCGCCCGTGTTCCCCCTGCTGGAGGTGAAGCCGCCGCTGGTGGGCGCGCTGCCGCCGCACCACCTGCTGCCGCCGCCGCTGCACGACCACCACCTTGTGAGTCGCGCTCGCCCGCCTCGCGCCTCGTGCTGCCCTACGCGAGACCCCACGCGTCCCGCTCGCGCCGCGATGTGATATCGATACGAACGTCGTTGATCATTGACTTCTGGCGTTTTGTCTATGCCCCATGTCAGACTGTCGCGTCCCGGTCCGGTACGCTGTCAGCCCGATCCGATCCAAACAAATCCGGTCGTTCCGTTCGCGCTTACGTACTGCAGTCAATTAAATCTTGGTGGTTATGACAATCAAGCGCGATTGCGTAGTAAAATTTTTTTTTAGTACAATTAATCGTCATTACTTGTCGCTGTCTAGCCGTTGGGTTTTTTCGTGCTACGCTACCGCAATTTATAAATATATGTACATGTCACCTACGTAAAGTAACGTATTTATAATTAGTATTTATGGTTAAAATAGTGTTAAAAATCGAGCAATAAACGCCGTTGATAAAACTGAAACCAAAGATTATTTCTATTCTGATTCAAATAGTTTACAAAACGATTGGTGTACCTGACAACACTGTCTATTAATACGATGACCGAACTTCATAGATGAAGACGATACATTCCTTATTCGAGTCAATGTGTATCAACGACGTAAAATCGACTACAATTTCTCGTCTCGGGCTCTAAATACTCTTCTATTAACTTACTGCCGTTCGTTTTATAATCTCGTTATTGATTCAATATAACTTTATAAGTAATTTGAAATTACTGATTTGAAATTAAATTTTAGCTTGCAGGAGATTCTGGTGATAAGTCTCATTGTGAAGTACATGAAAGGTTTAAAAGTATCTCTTAGATTTATAAATAACCTACAAGTACATGTTCAATATGTTCGATAATTCGAATGTGACATACATACATACATAGAGTACCCTAAAACAACTTTGCATCAATAAAACATAGAAACCAATTTAAGGAATCTTATTTGATCTTAATTTACGTCTGTGCTGAACGCTCCTGTTAGATCAATGTCAATCAATAGTCCAGACATTCATCAAAACTATGAACTATGTAATCAAATTGACTTTGACAGCAAAATGTCATGTCGATAAAGTGAAGTAATTATCTGACAAAACATGAGATCAAATTGGAACAAAAAACATTGTTTATATAATATATAGTTTTATGCGGATAAGATTTTTTTGGCATAAAACTCTACCACCGTACAAAAGGAAGACATCTCCTTATATAGTCGAAATAACGATTTATTTTAACTTTAAAGTTGTGCTGGACTGTTACATAGCAAATGATACAATACACTAAGAAAACATAGTAAAGGCAGCATATTGAACTGTAGTATCTCTGTATGTAGATCGGTTCTGTTATAAATTCACTCGACTCGAAAACCAGAAGATTCGCGACAAACATTTTTATCTTGTTACATTCAATCTAAGAAACATTTCTTTAAACGTTTTACGTAATGTTTACATTCTTACCTCACGTTATTGTACCTTATTGTTTGTAATATACCGTAAGTTGCATTAAACTTACCCCCCCCCCTAATTTTGTTAAGAGTACATTTTAGACCTTTCATGTAGACATTGTAATATTTAAAATTCGCGTCGCCTTTCTTTCGGGGTCTTCGTGTATTTCAGTATGAGGACGCGTGGAACTGAGTGTTATTATGTGATTGGTGCTGCCCCATTTTCCCCAAAAATTGATTTGGATTTGTGGTGTCCAGTTTCCCTTATAGCCAAAATTCCAGTAAAGGACCAGTAATCTAGTTATCCCGGTGATGTGAAACGTAGAAATAAACTTTATTTATTTGCGCTGTTTTTTATTCCCTACGCTTGACAATTACAATATTATATGTACATTTTTTGTTAATCTATTTGCACGTAATCCTTTTGTTTGATAGTATCCCCTTTAGGAACCTAATATTTGTTATCAACCCCATTGGATCAGTAGTTAGTATCCATATTAATATCAGCACAATTTGATCAAGTGTTTAGTGTGTAGACGAAAACATGCACATCAAGCTTTATCTGTTTGTTTTCTGGCATCGCCGCGATACGAGCTTTTATGTTTATTAAATATTACGTTTTCAATGACGCAACGTTCTTTCAATTCTCCTGTACTTGCACCTGTCCCTATATTTTTGCCTCTGCCTCGCCTCTTCCACTCTTTTTATTTGTGTTATATTTATTTTTTTCACGTGAGTTAATATTGCGATTAACCATGGACCGCATGGCGTAACGTAATGCGACCAACTCTTTGAATAATACATAGTTAAAATGCTGAATCCTGGCAATTTAAAGGTGCATTTTTTAACTTGGGCAGCACCACTCAAGGCTCACAATGTGGTCGTTTATATTTTAGTGTTACTAAGAAAATTCGCAAATCCTTTAAAACCCTAAGTGTGTATGTGCATTCTTGCGCTTTGAATTCCCTTGTATGTTTAATTCAGATTCTTTTGAAAACATAACAGTCGATGGCACCTGTTCTGTAAAAGAAACCAATCTGAATTAATCATACTGAAAGTTAAATTGAGAATTTTCTTAGTGAAACATACATCAATTTTTTAAAAAAACAATTTCTACCCAGGTTACCCTATCCAGCGATCCCATCCCGGCAATGTCTGAGAAGATGAAAACAAGCAGCTGGAGCTCAATATTACATTGTATTTTTGCATTTAAGATGTGATCAATAATTGCGGCATGGATGATTATTTCGATGTGCGCTTAGACGGTTTATATTTTTATTGCAATGTATGTATTAGCCAACAATGTTAATATTCGTTCAATAATTATTATGCGCATAGGCAATTTTTTGAGAAATTATGTCGATAGCAGTCTTAAACGGAACGTACAACATAAACGTTCATATACTAATTGTACGTTCATGCTACTATTTGCTTTAATATTATCACCGCCGTATACTGTGGAATTAATTATTTATAAACGTTAAAGTTACTCAATGATAGTCTTTAATCTAAAACATATGACACTTCACTCAGAAGAGTTTCGCAGTCTAGGTAAGGAAGAAAATAAAATGTGTTTTTTTAATATGACCATTAAAGGGTCCAATGTGTGTAGCTATTCTTATGAGGGTACGTAATGTTATCCTTCAATGTTCAATGAAAATTTAATTATAATTCTGTTGATAAAATTAAAATAAAACTACATATTATATGAAAATATTTTGCTTTATGACCAGTCATTTTGGTATTATTCTAACACATTGCAGCAAAAATATGGCTCGGTTCGGAGTATTATACTATTGATTTTTATGTGTATGTAGAAATAATGAAAAATAAACAGAATTAGTACTTAACTAATCGTAATGTTTTAGATGGGTGGACTTGCTAAATCACCGCTCGCTGGACTTGCGGCTCTTGGCCTCGGAGGACTGACACCAGCTAATACTGGTGGACTCAATCCTGCAGGTAAAGGTTATTAAAAGTGTTTGTTACAATCTGATTTTAATTTCTTAATTTTCAATCCTCTTTCGTTCGTGTTACCTCTCTCTGGCCATTATACTCTTGATTTATAAAAATTGAAGCAGTAACAAAAGATATTTGAATTTATTTTAAAAATCGAAAATAATGATAGCCATAGAAAGATAATATGAATAAAAGTCCTCACGATGCTTTCGTTTATCGTTAAGCAAGTCACAATTAATTATCTATACACATAATTTAGAAATAATTTCGATAAATTAGAGATGCGTTCCGGAATTTGTATCCCGATCCACTGGAGCAGAAGGTCGATATTCTTAACCACTAGGCTATCACCCACTTCAGTATAGTTTGGATACTATTACAATAAACTATTCATCATCAACCCATTATTGTCCCACTGCTGGGCTCGAGTCTTCTCTCAGAGATGAGAGAGTTTAGGCCATAGTCCACCACGCTGGACAAGTGCGGATTGGCGGACTTCACATGC
>DWKW01001031.1:0-13802 GCA_018250115.1 Doberes anticus
ATGGGCTGCAGTGACCACTTAACATCAGGTGGCCTGCATGCTCGTTTGCTATTCTTTTAAGATAAAAAAAAAGTAAGTAGGTGAGGTAGGAATGTCCTTCCTCAAGATGCAATCCATCTCCATTCCAAATTACCAAAATCTGTTTAAGAACTTAGGCGTGAAAGAAAAGTTAACAGATAAACCAGCAAAGTTTAAAAAAATTGTATATTGTATTGTATATTGTAACAAACGAGCATGCAAGCTACCTAAAGTTAAGTGGTCACTACTGTCCATGAACATCCACATCCAACTTTAAATAGGCCCGAAGTCTACTCTACTGAGGACTAAGCCTGTCCAGTGTATTCGGCAAAAATAGCATGCGGACGCAGAAATGCAGCGGTGTTGCCGTCGCAGGCGAGAAATTGATATAAGACAACCACCACCAGTTTCGCATTTCTTATATTAGTAAGGATAAGCAAGTACCACAGTGTTAGGGTCCGATGTTGCGCGATCGCCCAATTATACGACCGATAAATCTCCGCCGGGTTGTGGACGAATCGTAATAAAACTGTGTTCCGTATGAGGCAGAACAAACATGTTATCTTATGATATTTTTATCAAAAGGTTGTGGAAGCCGTGAGCTTATTGTTTGCTAATAGGAAAACGTACCCATTTATATTTTCATATACATAATTTAGTGCAATAAAACAAAATTTTTATGGATTAGTGGTTAGATAAGAGGTCTTTTTCCAGCAGTGGTCCTCCAAAGGTCGAAATAAATAAGTTTTGATTTTATTTTTTTGCAATCATCGTCGTCAACCTCTTATTCTCCTACTACAGGGCACGGGTCTCCTAACAGCGATTATAGGGTTAAGGCCATAGTCCACCATGTTGGCCAAGTGCGGATTTGCAGCTTTTGTGTGCACTAATTTCCTTTAATTTTGCACAAGAAGGAGCAAGAATAGAAAATACAAAACATATTCCATTGAATATTGTCAATTTCAATTTATCGGTATTTTTTAATATAACTGCTTTAAAAAGCTTCTCTTACAATTTCGGTCGAAAACCAAGTTCCTATAAAACTTCCTAACTTATATTTCTGATACTTTCGTGCAACCACGAGGTAACAAAATATCACAGTGTTATAAATAACAGAGTCTACAATGAGATATGTTCTCACAAGAGATGTTTCCCGTTTTGAAATACACACTACAAGCATCCATTCATCGTTTCCAGATTGCCCTTGGGAATATAATAATAAATCTAAGATTTTCCTCAATGTAAGTAATATGATAGCAACAAGTTTATTTTTTGTTGTTTCCTGCTGGTCACAGTTTATAAGAAAATATGTTTTTCTGACGTGCCATTTTATCGGCGTGAATTTAGGACAAAAAAAGGTATATGGAAATTCATGATTATTAATTGAACACAATTTTTACAGGTATATTGTTTTATTACATATTTAAATTTTTCGTTCCCTGTTCTACACTCTTAGGGTTATTTTACAAAAAAAGCTTCCACAATTTCTTATTATAAAACACTAAACCTGAATACCGATTTCAGTGTATCTCACTTTTTAAAGGTTCATACCACCCCTTCAAGGGTTGATTTTTCCCTTGAACCACCCCTTTCTAGCGGATGTCCACGATCTATAAGGAACTTACATGCTTATTATCAAGTGATAGCTAAGAAACTCACTGTGTTACTTTTATTGTAAAGTACATGTGGAAAATGTAGAAGAGTAGATTCGAAGTCTTATTGGAATATGTCATTTCCGTGTATTTACCTCACCACACCCTTCAAACCGAAACACAGCAGGGTCCTGACTGTTGCTTTATGGCAGAATTAAGTTGACAGTGGTGGTGCACACCATCTGAAATTACTTAATAAAGAACGTTTGACGAAGTTACGAACATAAAACGGTGACCAGCGTTGTACCTACAACGACAATTCGTATATTACACTGTAGGTACCGTGTAATAGCCAGATTGTCGCTATCAATTTTCACTAAACTATAAGTTTAATAATCAAAATGCGTAAATAGAGGTTTTTTTAATGTCACTGAGTAGCAAAGGAGCATGCAGGCCATCTTATGTTTGGTGGTCACTACAACCCATGGACATCCGTATCCAACCTCAAATAGTTCTGATATTCTGTTTATGCGGTGCTACACCTGAGGTTTAAGATTGAATGCCTCCTGTCCAGTGTATTCTACCGAACCACACCCTTCAAACCGAAATACAGCGTTGCTCACGCCGCTGCTTTACTAACGACATAGACCGCAGACGAGCCTTCGACATAAGACTCTATCACCTTCAAACCAAGTTTATTTAATTGTATTTATTTTATTGCACTGTTATACAGAACATTGGTCTTGATACAATTATTCTCACATGGAAATAATACATTTGACGAAGACATAAATTCTAACTCGCGTCATGCCAGCTCCATTACGCTGTCAGTATTCATCTGCACCACTTAAGGGAGTAATTTGTAAATTGTGCGTAATCGAATAATCCTCGGAATTACGTGCACTTGAATTCGAATTATGGCCATGTGAACCACAAACAGTGATACACTCATACATACACACTGAAAATATATCTATAGTGGTTATATACTATATACTTTATTACAGATAAATAGAAAATGTGTACGAGACCAAAAAAAGGAAAAATACATAACTTTCGTAGGCTTCTTAAAATCTTTGATGACGATACTTTTGCGATATAAATCTAAAACATACTGTGACGTTTATTTTAGTCGCATTTTCTAACATTTTATCCTGTTCTTTGATAATGTAAAAATATTCCGTAGCTCGAAAATAATGGAGCTTATCTTGTTATTCAAGGAAAGAAATGTTTTTAAATACTTTAATGAGGAAGATACTGGTAATTTTGTTAAGTCATAAGCTTCGTGAGCTCCGTAAGAAAGTTCCTAATTGAATTTAAAATACAAATACTATACACATAACGTTAACATGCCAACATTCAGTGTTCTGGGTTCGATTCTGATTTTTTTTTCCTATCCTTCAACAAGGGGGTCGGAGCCTATGTCTTCTATTTCTCTTTCATACAAGTTCTCGCTATTATACTTCTTGTACTTTTATTCTTCATAATTTTTCTTTCTTATTTTCGTTAACATTCACACTTTTGGGTAAAGTCTCATATCTAATCTAATGTTATTTACTTTTTATTTTCTTTTCTCTTATATAGGGTTAATGAAAGGCAAGAGGCAGTTTGTTTATTTTCTCATTTTTTCGGTACATGCTTATACTTAAATTTATTATACTACGCTATCCTACGATTTCTGTATTTTAATTTCTTATTTGTATTTCACTTTTACAATAACTTTTTTAACTATATGTTTGTGACAATTTGCATAATTGTCCTCCGCATATGTGATTTTATATCTATTTACCTAGCTATTTACTTACTCTATACATTCTTATGCTGTACTTAAATATACATCATTATAGTTAATCAACATATATTAATACTAGTTAGCTTAATTACAATGTTACATGATTTTTTGCAGTGCTCTAGGGAAATAACTTTATTTGACAGCGTAATATATTTTAGCTCGCGTTTTTCCATTGTGTTGGCCAGCGCACCCTTAGCAGTACGCGACAGTGGACCGCGCTAAGGAATACCACTTCCTCCGGATTGGGCAGTCGCTTCTGAATGCATTGTGCTCCTCGTTGCCGAGTTTCGCCTTCAAGCAGTTTCTGCACGAGGGTGGGGTTCCCGCGATCCACTCCGCGCACTTTGCCTTAAGGTGCGGGCCCCCGCAGTGGCAGCACATGTCTACATGTTCTTTACAGAACCTCTTTCCGTGGCCATATCCGAGGCACCTCGTGCATTGGACCAGCGGGGACTGGTCCTCTATCCTCACCCCCTGGAGGTCGATATGTACGGACCCCGCCTCTGTGATTCCCTTTCAGAGGGTGGGTGAGGTGCTCGCGACGTTAGCTGTGTGCGGATTCCTGGTTCTGGACCTGTATCTTACTTGGATGCGGTCATCCTCGGGGTCGAGGTCGCGGAATAGGCCCCGGTTCTGGTTCTTCAGGGCCTTGACTATGTCATCATCTGTGTTGGCAGACATGACGCCCCTGAAGACCAGAAGCGGGTCCGTGTTCTTGACTTCCTCGACCACGAGGCCCGCATTTTCTTTCTCGAGTCTAGTCTTTGCTTTCTTCCTTTCTTCAGTTGTTTGAAAGCCCATTATTATTTTTCTGCCCTTGGCTTTTCGGACTCTTTCTATTCTCACCCACCCTTCTTTGGCGTTATAATTATTGACACCGACACTGGAAAAACATTAAAACGAAATAAAGGAAAAAATCCGATCTGATCCGTCTTATTAATTATGATCGATAGTCAAATGCAGCCGTTGTGCCGATAAAAAGTTTGCTATGATTCAGAACTTTTAATATTTCTGCTTGACACAGTTAATGAAATCGTCACATGAATGTCGTAACAGATGATGAAGAGGTCATAATTTTTCGCGTATAAAACGAAAGGAGTTATGTCTTGTTTTCCATTTATGTATTATTTAATTTTAAGTTGCACTGAAAAACCTAAAAAAAATAATCCACTTAGTAATCATTATCAAGACATTGTTGTCCCATTGCTGGGCACGGATCTTCTCTCAGAGATGAGAGGGTTTATCCCATGCCTTTGAGAACATTATGGAGAACTCTCAGGCGTACAGGTTTTCTTATGATGTTTTCCTTCAGCGTTAAAGCGAGTGATAATAAATTTATAATACGCACATAATTTCGAAAATTTTGAATTTAATGATAATATTTCGAGAAACGGAGGTGCGCGCCGGGATTTTATCCTCGACCCAACGTAGCGGGGTCGAGATTTTTAACCACTAGGCTATCACTCCCTCACTTATATTAGTATAGATACTACTTTTAAACTACTACTGTATGCTATAGTTTCCTGCAGAACAGAAATTGGTCCCACTACACCCGTTACCCGGCCGAATCGACCAATAGCCGCGGAAGATTGGCCGTACTTATAGTAAATCTTCCAAGTCACTGACTCAGCACATAAAACTACTATAAATACCATCGGTTCACGATAAATTGAATTCCGATATCGTTTGTTGAATTTTTACGTAGGTATCTCACACCCTTACCCTTTGTTTTTCGCTCTTTTATGGAAAATTATCAAATAAATCTTGCTACGATCTCAATCAATCAATTGTTCGACGTACGCTACATCTTTTAATACTGGCCGAATGACGAACGATCGTTATTCTCATATTAATATTGTGATTTCAATTAATTAGAGTAGTACATATTCAAATATTTAATATTTTTTATGAATGCAAGTTTTTATTACTTTTTAAGGAAAACTGTTCAGTTTTCCTTAAAAAGCGGGTTTCCTCAACAATACTAGAACTAGTATCCGCTTCCATTCTTATGTATAAGCGGAATCCATATTTATTTTATTCCAGGCTAAATTGAAAATATACGGGTACAAATGTTTTCATCACGTAAAAATAAAACTTTATTAAATCATCAAAATGGTTGGTGAATAGGAAACTTTCATTGCCTCTACTACATCTCATTGAACAAAAACTTTTCTATCTTAAGACAACATACGAGTACATATACTATTTCTACGAATACAATGAAAGGGGATCTCGCTAATCCCCTCTTTTGTTTTTAGTGCCTATTCCTAATTAAATAAACATGAGATGGTCGGCTGAAATCTATTTAAGTAATACTTGTTTAATGGTGCCTAATTACATCCCGGTGGAATCATTAAGTCACGAAAAGGCACGCAATAAGTTAAATTGTCGTTTGTCTTTACAAGAAGTCCTCAGACTACCTCGGTCCTTGCATATCGTAAGTAGATGGTTCTGATTGTGGTAAAGTCTTTTGTCGAAGGCTCGCCTGCGGCGGCACCACCGTTGCTCCTATTTCTGCCACAAAGCAGCAGTGTGAGAACTGCATGGTTTCGGATTGAAGGGTGAAGTTAAGCAGAAGACATTAGACTGGAGATATTAGAACTTAGTCCTCAGGTGTCGCAACGCATCCACATACAATCTCATTTTCTTTTTACACTTCCTTAGAAATCTTAACGAAAAATGTATGTATGTATATTTTCGCTACCATAACAAAACGTACTCGGTATTGATAAAAATTTTATAATGTGTTGGATAGTATTTTAATTAGAATTTATAAGCAACTAACAGAAAATCCTAAAGGATGAGTTATGATTTGACCGATTTTGATGTTTCAAATTTCAATGTTTCTCATTAAATTCATCTTAGAGTTAGGTATATGACGTCACACTTGTTTTATTGAGTTTTTTTTAAAGTCAAACAAAAATCCGGCAAAATATCGTTATGTAAAAATAAGTTCTGTAATTTTTCTTGAATGAGTTGAGCAAGTACGTTGTTGAATTTATTTAATCGATAGTTATTGTTGGCTGTATCTACGTACTGCAATCGCGTTTTATTAAACCTTTTGCGATATGAGGCAGCGTCCGGCTTCATTCGTAAAAAAACACTGTTACACTCTCCAACCTCTGTTTTATTTCTTTTAAAAATTTTATTGGAAATATACTGGAAACCGTGAAGTGACCAAACTATGTATCGCTATGTTTGTGCTGTCAACTGAGTTGTGCAAATATTTAAACTACTGCAACCACTGGGCATTTTTATTTTTTAAACGAAAAGCGTTTTGAACAAAATCCATATTCGTTAAAAGTACGATAACAAATAATTCAACTGTACGTGTGCCAGAATATAAACATGAAAAAGTGCTCAAATTCAGTACGTACTGGGAAAACATTACATTAGCACCTTCGTCGATAAATAAATTGTCAATTAAAATATATACAATTAAACATATATACAACTATAGACATGTAGAACATTCTTAGATTTATCTAAAGGAGCTGTTTTTATTTTTCTCGTCTCTATTCTATTGTTTTACTTCCCTAATTTTTACAAGTTTCTCACTATTTCTGCCTTCCCTTCCTTACCGCATGACATATTATAGCTAGATAGGTTGTTTTAATATAGTAGATATATTAAGCTAATAAGCACGTTTTTGCTCTACCTTCTCAAATCAACAAATTTAATTATTAATCTGTAAGAAATCGCTTTTAAGTGATAGGACCGCATACTGTATTGTGCTTTTATTCTTATTTCTACGTAATTTTGTCACAATAATGTCATATTATAAACAATATTATTATTTCACATAAATTATATTAAAATAAACGTCATAACCAAGTATAAAATTGTGTTCATTAGGTATTATCTACACCATCAATCCGCATTTCGCCAGCGTGGCGGACTATGGTCTACACGAGGAAACCCAGCAGTAAGAAAAAAATGGGTTGATGATGAGGTATTGAAAGAGACTCATCTTCGCACACGATTCTGAGAACTTATACATTAATGTACTCGTAGGGTTGCACCCCGCTTAAGGCAAATATTTAGTTTAAATTGTAATTTTTTATTTTAGTAAACATATCTCATTTGGATAGTAACAAATACTTAAATGAATAAGTAAAGCTTTACACTCATAGCCCCTAGCTAGTTTTCACTGTGTCGTATACACAGAAACAAAAACACAAACGCACAGACCGGAACCAGAAATCTAAACCCAAATTATATTATATAGGTTCTATCTTACTGTCCTACGCACTAAGGAATCTCTACGGAAAATGTTTTATCTCAGCTTAAATACCATTCAAGCGAAAACAAATGCCACAAAGAGAAATCCAATTTTCATTTGTCTTTTTGAAATCAAAGCCTTTACCTCTTCGCCATGTTTCTTATTATGATAATGTGTTGTAAATTGTCAATAAACACTTGCTCCTTATTTCTAGCAATGCGAAACGAGCTATCGTTTCGTTTTCTAAAACGGAGAAAAAGCTTCAGGTGGAATATCAAAGGAACGACTTCAATACAATTAAAGTCGTCGCCGCGTCGAGAGAATATTTCATCACGAGAGCACTCAAGCCAGCTTCCATAAATCTTTAATATTACTAAACAGATGCTTTATAACACTTCTTGGTCGATAGAGTACGCAAATTTCTAAGATAGGAATTGGTAATGAATCAACTCATATTACATAATTCAGTACATTTTGTATATTCAGCCTACGTACGTAAATACATATATCTTCAGTAAGAAGAACGGTATGATTTTCTTTTGAAACCGACTAATCGGACTGCTACGGAAAAAAATATATAGACGGTGTGATCAATCACATCATAATACTAACTTCGGTTATCCGAATCTATTATTAAAAAGAAAGATTTTATTTTGTCCTAACGTTTAATTGTATATCTGAATGAATTGTTAATATAAATGTGTGATATGGGTAGGCTTAAATAATAATTAAAATTTTAATAATCTTTAAATCCGACCTTGACGATTTCTAACTCGATATAGAAAAGAAACATTTTGTTCACTTTCCACTTGTACTTTATTTTTTATCTTAACTATAATGGATTGTTTATACCACCACCTAGTGTAATGACAAATTGTAAATTCTCATTTAGTGAAATGTAATTTCTTTTGAGAATAAATCTGTTTAACCACATAAAATAGGACTGGCGACGTTGTCATCGCATATAAGTAAAAAAACAACAAAATTATACTGAAAAATACATATATTAATTTATTTAAAAACTTCTTTATAAAACATTTCCACTATAGAGTTTTACGTGAGAGTATGGAAAGTTTATTTGTACCGCGGTCGTCGAGGCCCGGAAATGAATAGAGCACGGTTGAATGGTTTCGCTGATCAATTGTACAGACAAACAATTGTACAGACAAACAATTGTACAAATTGCGCAGACATATCTAGCATATATTTTATGGTAGGCAAAATATTCACATAGACTTTATTTTTCTACAGAAATATGCGTACACGGCCCTCTTCGGGCATCATACTTAGTATCAGTTGAACAGTTATAGAATAATATCTTACATTTATCTGATAAACCAAAACTAGGATAGGTGTCGTGGACACAGAAACAAGAATACGAACGTCCAGACCGTAAACTGGAATCTAAACTCATCATTCAAATATTTGCACCCCTGGGAATCGAACCCAGAACCCGGTATGTTGACCATTTCACCAAACGTGTCGTCGTTAAGACTGAATTCAAGATTCAGTATAATATATTGCCGTAGATATCGTATATTTAAACGCTCGGTTTGGTTGGTCTTTCATTACTAGTCTAGTAGACTGCCCACAACATTACCGCTGCAAAATATATTTTTTTCTTCGAAACATTTTGATTGACCTCCCAAATGTATGATGGTGCATACTACAAAGAGATAAGCTTAATTCTCATGTTTTTCTTATTCAATCGTTTTCAAACTTAGACACCTTCATCAAACCTTTTACAAAATCCTAGACAAATTTAATTTTTTCTCATTAAAATCATCATAAATTTTCGCACTTATATTATTTCGTAGGGAGGTTAGCAGGGTAGAATAAAATATTCCATTTTCTTTATCCAATTTTAGTGGGATTCAAAATCACAAACATCAAAGGTTTCTTTTACACCCACGCTCTAGACAGCTGAATTCAGAGTAATTGTTGCCTTTTATCGTCTTCTGAAAATTATTATGTAGTCAGATGTAGACAAAATAACGAGAACGAAATAGTAGACAATGCTTCGATTCGATTTTACCAAACAGATTGAGTATCTATCATACATATAAAAGCGTAAAATGCTTTCATAAAAAGGTTCCTGTTATTCAGACCATTTTATTATTTTATTCTCGGTTTAAGTGATAATTCAGTAAATCCTTAGTAAACAAGAACTTTATGGAGATTTCTATAGTGTATTATTAGACGACTCGTATGGCACTGTGATCAACATGCGGTCTGCCCTTCGGAGTGGAGTCTTGGGTTCGATTCCCAGCGGGGCAGAAAGTTTCTGTTCTGGGTCTTTGTGTGCTTGTTTCTGTGTGTCCATGACGCCCACGGGGAATCCTAGTGTTTTCTATGAGTGTGAAACGTTAACAAGAACTCGTATGTCGTAGCATTGGTAGCTATGAAATTGCTACGGTTTTTATGCGCTACGAAGAGTTACAAATCCTGTAGTTACTTCTATCGGGCCGTTTATCGTGAGCGCAGTGCGATATTGAATATTGAAACCATAATAACAGTTATCGTTTTCAACAAAAATGAAAACCGACTTTCAAACTAAAACTTAGAAATAACATTATTGCTGAAGTTCCTTGGTTCGTTGGCTACGATAGGTTGAAGGAAAATCTTATTTTTTGAGTCTCAGCCGATCAAAAGATGGATCAACATTAATTCTATGTGAATTTAAATGAAATTTTACGTAAAACTGAAATTAAGACACACTTTTGTGTAAAATGTGTCCTGACTTTGCCTCATAACCATCAAATGTCTAAAATATTTCGAATCGTTTTGTCGCCCATAGCGTGTGTTACCTCCATAACGAAAGCATTCTTATTAGGATACGGGAAAGACGATAATGTTAATTACATTTTATTTCGTAAAAGATTTTGTGTAAGATAGCAATGCATAGATTTGTTAAAAGAGATTGTCGTAAATGAAGCCACTGAAAACAAAACACATACAATACCTTCCACTTCGATGAGTCGGGGTTCGAATGCCGTCCCGTTACCTCTAATTTATAGGAATTACTAGGAATAGGAATAGGAATATGTACTTATTAGATATTATATGTCACTTGCTTTAACGATGAAGGAAAACATCGTGCTTAAGATTTTTTTTTTATTGTAGAGGAGAAGCAAAGGAGCATGCATGCCACCTGATGTTAAGTGGTCACTACAGCCCATAGACATCCTCATCCAACCTCAAATAGGACGAAAGACTTATGTGAGTTCAATTTTGCATGTGTTGTTACTCCTACTGTCAGTAAATATTTTAATTTCATTTTAAATCAGGTTTTCGGGGCGTTGATTGAGGGATGAACTTCCGAACAGTTTGTACCCGACTATCCTGTAGCGAAATGCAGCGAACTTCTTAACTCTTTTATTTGAGATAATAGTGCGCTTTCCAAAGAAATGTCTTATTTCCGCCTCCCCAACCCTGCTACGTACTAATTAAAGCAACATTGAAGGACTCTCTCCTTAAAGTTGGCTTAAGCAGTACTTTTTGTTTCTCCGCAACGAGAGCGGCGAGAAGAGTTTTGTGGCGTCCTGCTTGACAAAACAGCTTTTATAACAAAGGATTACTTGATAAAATACAGAGTGCTTGTTAATGTAGTTTTTAGTACGCTTGACAGAATGTATGAATTGAAATATGAATCAAAATGCTTGTCTTTGAAAATAAATTGTGGCGATAACGTTACTTTTTATGACACTTTTTTATGATTATAAAATAAATGTAACTCGCTTTAAAGGTGAATAAGAACATCATGAGGAAACCAGCATGATCTCCACCGCTATGTGAAATCCGCCAAGCCTTGGTCAAGCCCCATAGACTATAGCACGAGTATCCTCTCAACTCTGAGAGGATACCCATGCCTAGTAGTAGGACAATCGTGGTCTCACTCAAAAGATACATGGAAGATATTTTATTTTTATTTTCATTTTTTTTATTCTAACGGTATAGCAAACGAGCATACTGGACACCTAGTGTTAAGTGGTCGCTGCAGCCCATGGACATCCACATCAAACCACAACTTGGACGAAAGTTCTATCTGAGGTCGTATGTAACGCATCCAGCGTTGTTACTCCAGACGACTAAGTTGGAATGTCTTCTGCTTAACTACAACCTTCAAACACAGCAATTTTCACACTGCTGCTTTACGGCGGAAGTAGCTGCAGCGGTGGTGCCGCCGCAGGCGAGCCTTCGACATAAGACTCTACCATCGTCAAAGAATTGAAAAAAGGCAGGTGTATCATTAAACTTTTATGGATGTAAGTACAATTCATATACTGGAAAGATAGCATTAGTAAGTAGTAAAATAATGAACATTATTCAGTCCTAGCAAATGTCACGACAAAAAAGTTAATATTGTAAAGTTGGGGAGAAAGAATGATTCTACTTATTGCTGAAACAGACCTAACAAATCTTTTATGCAAAGACGAAGAGCAAAGTTATACCTACAGAAAAGTTTCTCCACCATTTGTCGTTCAAAATAACTTATGCATTATTATCGGATATCGCCCTAACTTGAAGCTTTTAATAGATTTTTATTTTTTAATACGTAAATGTCGAAGTCTTCGCGCTCTTCACACACTCTAGTCAGATACAACCTACGTACGCTGTAGGAGCGCTCTCATTCAGTTCTGTGATTGTTCACCAACTGATGTCTTGAATCGTATCTCTGTAAAACATTCTTATAAAATTATATTGTACATATAATTATATTCGATCCAGTGTCCAGAGTGTGGCAATTGACTATCAATTACATTAACTTCGTTTATTTCTGAATGCTACTTAAGAAATATTTAATATCTAGGAAATGTATAAATGCGATTTCATAAATACATTTGCAATGTATACGTCATATATATAATTTTCCTGGGATTTTGGTAATGGTAATTCGCTATAATAACAAAAAAAAGTTGTCCTTTTAAACTTCATAGCCCTTATTAATGTACTTCTTTGCGTTCTTCCTACATTTCTTACAGTTTGATCCTAGAAACAGAATTTTACCGCATTCAAGTACTTGGCATTTTGCCGACTTTCTAAGGTCTCGTGTGTCACATGTGATTCGAAAGGATTGTGATAATCATTAAAACTCGACAGACAAATTAAAGCTATACCACATCAAACAGAATAAATTACCAATTTATTGAAGCCAGTAATCCGATCGACTGAATAACGAATAACGCTCTTTAATACTTTATAATTTAAATTGAATTGTTGTTAAATATATTTGTTACTGCTTTGATACACCAAAGTACGAGCTAGGAGACGACTTAGGTACTTATAAGAAATCTTAACTCTATAGTTTACGTTGCGTACCAATGCCTGACAACACAAAATTGTTGGTGTTGTCTAGACTTTATAACAAGCATCTCATATTTTGTATTTATTTATCTTTTGTGATTTTATGCTATTGCGCTCGGGGATTACCTCAAGTTGAAGTTCATTTTACATTACGTGAACGCCACGTAAAAATGGGAGTATTATAAAATAAATAGAAAAATTATTAATTTTTGCACCAACTAGGCGATAAAACGTTCATGACATAACAAAAAACTAGCAATATTACAATAATACAGTACTGTACTTACATATGGTAATAATTATAGGTAACTAAATGTAACCCGGGTAGTCCTGTGTTCGATTCCCAGTGGGCAGAAATTTTGATGAATGATTCAATGATGAATTTAGATTTCTATACCTGGTCTTGGTGTTTGTATGGTACTTTCCGTGTGTGTCCATGGCACCCACGACACAGGTAAAATCCTAATGCCCCACATTGTGAGTGTGAAGTGAGCCCCTATGAGTGTGAAGTGTTATTAATTTATTTATTGTCGTTAGAATGTTTCGCGAGTTGTTTACTGTTAATTTTACTTAAATATTACTTTTAATTTCTATGTTTTATTATTTCGTGAATTATACGTGAAGAAAAAGTTTGTATTCGTATATCAACACTATTTTATATAGCCTTAAGTTTGTGTGGTTTATTGATATTTACATATTACACATATATACTACATCCTACAATCCTACTAATATTATAAATGCGAAGTTTGTATGTTTGTTTGTTTGTTTGTTACTCCTTCACGCAAAAACTGCTTAACCGATTTTCATGAAATTTGGCACACACATAGAGGGTAACTTGGATTAACACATAGGATAGTTTTTATCCCGAAAA
>DWKW01001032.1:0-13800 GCA_018250115.1 Doberes anticus
CACCTATTTCTGCCGTGAAGCAGCAGTGTGAGAACTGCTGTGTTTCGGTCTGAAGGGTGTGGTTAGGCAGAAGACACCGGACAGGAGACATTCCAACGTAGTCCTCATGAGTAGCAACGCATCCACATACGACCTCAGAAAGGACTTCCGTCCTAGTTGAGGTTTGATGTGATTGTCCATGGGCAGCGACCACCTTAAATCAGGTGGCCTGCATGCTCGTTTGCTATTTTATGAATATAAAAAAAAACATAGAGAAAATTAATTACGGGATTAAATTACGTCTTTCAATTTTATTGGAGCATTATGCGGGTCTAACCTCTAATTCCCTTTCACGCTCTGTACGGGTCACATCGACCTACATACCAAATTAAGCACACGCGTTCAAACTTTTTACATTTGCACCCTTCACGCTACAATAATGAAGTTTGCGAATATATTAGTGCCACTTTACGCCGGACAGTTAATTTACAGGTAAATTTTTGAACAAGCATTTAAGCTTTTTAACTTTTATAATGTAGGTACCTTGGAAGTTGTTAATTTTATATTCACGCGGTAATACACTTTCTATTTTGAAGTCATGACGTCATTAAAATGTCATTAAAAATGCGGGTACTATGACAGAAATTTGTTGTGTAACGATACGGAGTATGAAGTCTTGTTTTAGTAACTCCGTAACTATTCGCCTGAGAGAAATAAGAATGATAGCGTTTTGTTTCCTTTATAATGTCTGATATAGTCTGCTGAGTTGAAGAAGTGAAGGCGTAGCGCTGAATGGTTTGACTAAACTAACGCTCTCACGTTAAAGCACTCGCCTTTTCGTTTGGTAGAACTCATGATTTAGTCGCAGTTTCGCGGTGATTCAGGTGTCTGTCAATAGAGGTTAAGCCTGTCCATCTCAGTCAGTTGGTCTATTTTCGTAAGTACATCCATACCTCTTGTCTTGGCTCTTACAAAGGCGTTTCGTTTCCTATCTTGTTTCTTAATGCCTGTCATGCTTCTCTCCATCGCTCGTTGACAGTATTGCAGCATAGCTCTATGGTGTTTTGAAAGAGACCATGTTTCACAGCCATATGTGATGCAAGGTAGAATGCAAGTATTGTAGACTTTCCGTTTTGTTCCTATGCTGAGGTCAGTGGCCTTCATGATTTCTTTGAGTGACCAGTATTTTTTCCAACCGTTTGCTATTCGCCTTTTGATTTCTTTGTCTGCCTGATCCTTGTGTGAGATAATCTGTCCTAGGTATACATATTCTTCCACGTATTCCAGGGGTTGATTATTTATAATAATAACACATTTATCTGAGTTTGTTAGTAGCTTTGTTTTGGTGTTATTCATGGATAGGCCAATTTTCTCACTTTCCCTATTGAGGTCTTGGATCATTTTCTCTAATTTTTCAGGATTTTCTTCTACAAGGACTACGTCATCTGCAAATCTTAGGTGGTTTAGTCTTCGTCCATCTATCTTTAAACCAAGTTGGTCCCATTCCATCTTTCGGAATATATTCTCCAACACAGCAGAAAAAACGTAGGTACCTACGTATAAAGATTTTGAACTATCAGTTGCCCGCGACTTCGTTTGCGTGGTCTTCAATATAAACACACTCATGCAACTCTACTTTATGAAAAACACATTTTTTTTAAACTAATATAACAACTATATAACGAGTAATATAACAAGCACGCCACCCATTGTAAAATAGCTGTACTATTTCAAAAACTACTATTTTTGTGTTCTATATAGGATGTACTGTTTCCCGGGCGTGCAGACAATAACTCCCCAAAGTTTTATCGCAATCGGATGAATGCACAGAGCACAAACAAAGAAAGCCATTTTTATGCATAAGATAAAATTTGAACAGGTGGCATTGCAAAGTGCCGGAACCATTTCCATATATGCTGGTTAAAAGACAAAAAGTTGTTTAGGTTCTCATCAAATATGAATTAATAATTTTAATTAGGTCGTACGCCAATTATTTCATTTGACAGCACATGCCATACATCGTTCCTTCGCTTCATTATCGCAATCAACGGCAATATAATCGTCACATGTGGAATTGTCATTGATTTCATAACTGTTGTGCGTGTCCATGACCAAGTAAATGAACCGAATAATTATGGGCTATTAATTTGCGCAAGATGTTCAAAGAAGGCACGAGCAAAAACCAGTGTAGACGATTCTTTCCGCGGCTTTGACAACCCAGCTATGACCACTAGAGTTGGGAAAAGAATATCTGAAAACTCATTTAGAAAGGAATCGAATCGAATGATTATTTTTAGGTAATCGAATGACATGTTTTACTCATTGACTTTGTTTACTGTAGAAATAGACCAAGTGATATTTTATTTCTAATGTGCACATAAATTATGGGTGTATTCTGGAATTTGAATACCGTTTTTCCCGGAGCGAGTTGTCTAAATTCTGAACCCCATAGCTATCACCCACTTGAATTGGTTAATATGGCTACGCGTAACTATTTATTATTTACGAAACTAAGCTTTACAAATTGCCACGCAATGCGTACTTAACGTGTAATTTGGAAAGACAGTACAAGATAACGGTTTAATTTAATAAATAAATAGCTCTATACTCTTTTTATTGCGTTAGTCATTTGATTATCATTTACATGGTCAAACGAGTATATCAATGTATCGTAAATTCTCTACTGTTTCACTTAACTTGTCCCAACTCTAGCAAACGGTTTTCAGTTATGAACGGGCAGTTACCCAGAGAATACCAATAAGCTATTAGCGAGAGCTTTCACGTCCTTCTCGACTTTGTTTTGTTTACATAAATAACAGTTCACGTCGACATAATTTGGGATAAAAAGTGGAACATGAAACATGTGGTTGCATAAATCAATTCCTCTCAAAACTGGCACTAGAGGTGTGCGGGTCCTCTGATAAGATTCTTGGGATCTGCAAAAACAATTATGTCGGAGCAGAATCTTGTATGCTTTGTGTTTGTCGTTTTGGCTCTAGACTGCGATGGCATTATGCTTGCCGATAAATATTTATGCAATTTATTCATATTTGTGTCGGTTTGCGGCTTGCTCTTTGGGGTGGTTAGTGGCGGTATCTATACAAGCGAAGTTAGAATCACGCTGAAATTAAAGCTATGTTTAAGGCTAAAGTACGTTTTTGTTATTACCTGCATATTGATAGGTATAACATATTATACAGCTTTAAAAAATTACTTCAATGCATTCAGTTGGGCTTTTAATGAAACTAGCATGTATTAAATAATTGTTAGTGTTCCATAGGTACCTACAAAGTTTTTATTTTTATTTTTATTCCTTTTACGAATAAAATTTAATTGTTTGTGAAAAATAATTAAAAAATAAGCAAGTTAAATATGTATGATAATTTTATTAGGAAACCACAAGCATTGAAAAGTCACAAGTCAACAAAACCATTATAAAATCCATTATAAATTGATGCGACGACACAAAATGTTTCTGCAATCGTATTTATAGGACTTAAGTATACGCTACCGATATGAAATTCTGGCAGGATCGAATATCAGAGGAGAAAAAACGGACGGCTAATACAATAGGAGGTTCGGTATCAGAGTGCTGAGAATCGTTGTCAAATCTGCTATCTTGGCTGCGCAGCATCAATGCATCAGTGTTGCAATAAATACGTCGCGGTGACAGGCAAAAAGGCGGGAATGCGCCCGCGAAGCGCGCCCGGCGGTCTCAGCCGCGCTACGTCGCCCGCGCGCTTTTTGGCAACGAACGCATTTTCATAATGATATTTTGACTCGGATTTATTAGTGGACAACGAGTTTTTGTGACGATTAGACAAAACAATACTGGTAGATTACTGAGTTGGACTACTAATGACTTTTTGATTTTGAGGAATATCTATCCTTATAATTTTCTGATACTGCAGAACGATTTTTTAGGAAACTTGATAAGGATATATTTTGATGCCTGGAAAAGGACATAGGCTAAGTTTGAACACGTTTGATGAAGCAGAACTTGAAGTACAGCTTAATTTTTCTCTAGTATGCGCCGTCATACATTGGAGGAGGGTCAGATAAAATAGGTTTTTTTTTATTACTCGCGTGAAGCAACAACTACTTATAAAATTGTAACGATATAATATGTGTCCAATGACATTTTTGGAAAACTAATGTATAGCATAGCGACTATTTGGTAAAATGTTTCTCGAAAAGTGGACTTCCAATTGTACCTATTAACGGTTTTTTGAAGGTGCATTAAGTAATTGCGATTATTTTT
This sequence comes from Doberes anticus, assembly GCA_018250115.1. Classification (NCBI taxonomy): domain Eukaryota; kingdom Metazoa; phylum Arthropoda; class Insecta; order Lepidoptera; family Hesperiidae; genus Doberes; species Doberes anticus. Next base: position 4,241 of record DWKW01001032.1, read on the forward strand.
CAAAACATGAAAGATATTGTTTGAGAGTTCTTTTATTGTTAAAGGGCCAGGCTCGCCTTACAACTGTATCATAGGAATATGCAAAGCCTATGGAATCAAAACCTAGCAGTTAGATGAATGTCAGACGTTGATAAATAGGTATTCGAACTTTTGTTCGCATTTCCTTTCACAATCGCAAATAATACCAGGATTCCAGGTAAATGGTACTATTTCTCTTGCCGTTTATAACCAAATTCTGCTATGTCGGGCTCCTGGAGAGATCTAGGTCGGGTAACCACCTCGTGGCACAACCTGGCGAGTAATAACTTATTGACTTGACGACTAGCTATTGATCGGTGGCAAGTACCTTCCGGAACGCGGTTCTCAGCGTGTCTTTCTGATAAGGTACCCATTCAGCTTATTCAACTTATTAGAAAACAGCTCGTACTTGATTTAATTAGCCATATAAAAAGCGTAAGAAATAAAATTATAATAAAAATGCAAGCGTCTTTATTACAGTCGTCATCTTTATTAAAAATTTAGTTGCTGGTCCGATGCACGATTTATATCTGCTTACTTCAAAACGAATGAAACACATAGCCGCAATTATTGTCACTCATGTCACGCAACGCATCGCTGTGGTCCGGACTTATTATTGAATTTAAAAAACTTGAAATTCACAATATCATGTACCAGGGTTGCATGTGTCGAATTCGTCGCCACCGGTGGCGAATCTCACACGCGTAAAAAGCACATAATGACATTCCAGTGAAGTAAACAGACCTTATTTATTTTCTTGTCGTACCCTTTGTGACAGATTTTGACAGCGTGTGTCCCAAACGTACATCAGAACTGGTGGTTTTTCGCGAGTTTCATCGCACCGAGCCCGAGAATCTCAGGGCGCGGACATGACTAAACTATCCGAGAATTTATTTCGTCGCAGGCGCACGGAATAAATCGATCGAACGAAGCGTGGAAAAAGGCGCCGAATGACCGGAATAGCAATGACGTTTGTATTTCGCAGGGTATGAAAAAAAATTAAATCGCGTCGAAGGGTACACGCACTTCTTATTGGTTCTAGGATGCCATCACGAGCGTCGGCCGGCTTCGGCTGCGGTGAATAGTTTTTCAAAGGCATAGTTGGTGCGGGTGCGCATGTCGGCGGTGAAGACTTTATCCGTCGAGGGCATGTCTTTGGTGTACTCGCCGCGATCTAGATCGTCCGGCGCCGGCGACTCGGCGGCACGATGCTATCGTTAAGCGTTGTCCGCGCGACAATTGCTAACAACGGCGCCGGACAACACCGCGAATTATTCAAAGAGCGAACCCTCCAAGCTCAGCGACCTGCACTCCTGCAATCCGTCACATTCCGATCCACAACTTATGATCATTCGTAAGTTATGTAGATGCCGCTTGATGAACGACTCTCCCTTGTAGTTACCGACGATTCGAAATTATATGAAAAGAGTATAAGCCCTTTAAATACTATATCTTCGATTAACAGTCTTACGTACAGAAATGTTCTATAACATTTTACTTTTATGTACAAAACTAACTCAACTTTAGCACATAACAAAACTGCGCGCTTGATCTATTGACCCACGCTATGCTTTCTTCGAAACATTCACACAGATGTCAACGGAGGTTGCTGCTAGATAAACCTCCTCCGAAGCTCACGCACGTATCTAGCCAGCGCTAGATGTGACGTGACGAGATGTCCCGTTTCCGGGAAGGCGAGGGCGGAGGGACGCGTCACGTGCGCGCGCATCAGATAGCGCGGGAATGTTGCGCGTTCGCGGCTCCGACACGCAAACGAGCGCACGTAAGGTCTTGCGAGCACGGGGAAATTCTGCCGCATGTTACGGATTTTGCGCCATAAAGACAATTACTTATTATTTATTATCGTTTAAGCACTTGTTGCATGCTGTTTTTCTATTCCGATTAGTACAGTCCCCGATCTCTGTTCGATTTCGTAGTAGGCAGTAGACGTTTTTTTTAATTCTGTATAACATTTCTATAAATACTAAGAGGCCTTTCGTCGCTGACGGATAACGTGTATCTTATTGCATCTTTTTTTCTCACAATCTAATTTTTCACCCCTAATCATTAGATTATAATCCCATTATGATGCCAATAAAACCTACGTTAAACCATTTTATTGAAACTGAGCACCAAAAATATACTTTATGTACAAAGCAACTTTGTACAAAAGGCACATTCCAATAAGCGTTGGATTCCTCAAAAAAAGTAGACATCAGCGGTGCTCTCCAAATTATAGTCCTTAAACGTTTAATATTGCGCTTAAAAAAATACACGTAAAAGTTATAAAATCGACGGACTGTAATATACGTAGCGGTGCCTTCTGGCGACCATTACTTAGGTTCAGGCTTGTTATTAAATTCGGCCTTATTTATTTATTTATGAGCTGGTATTTTATAATATAGAGAAAAAGAAACGATTCTTTCGCAAACTGAAGCAATAAATAGGTACGATAGTGGCCGCATGAACCGCAACTGTGGATTACGTTTTTTCTTCTTCGAATTTGTTGAATTTTAATCCGTAAGTATATGAAAGTCTTGTGTGAACAATTGCAGAATGTAATTATACCATTAACAGATCTGGTGATATAGATAGGCATGCCACGGGAATTTGGCGTAACCATATATGATTTTACAGGTTACAAAATAAGTCAACGACAACTGTCATGAAGATCTGAAATGTGCTGAGGTCTCTTTCTGACGTCAGAATTTTTGTATTTCGAAATTCCAAAGTGCCACATACGTACGTACGTACATAAAATAAATGGTGTAAGAACAATAGACTACTTCATTAGCGAACTCCCTTGATACCACGATATAGCAGCGAAGCGGTTAATTTATGCTAATTATAGTGTGAAACGTCAATAGACGCACGCACAATTTCATTAAGATATTGCAGCCAGTACGCACATGATGGTGAGTAAACGGATAAAAAAAATTACGTTTATGACGTAGCTGTTTCAATATTCATTGGATTTAATGAGGTTTCAAAATAACTGAAGAGCCACCGAAACTCGTTAGATTCAATATACTTGAAAAAATATTAAAGAGTAACTTCCAAAAACTGCGTTCATAGAAATCGAGTCTCCTGGAAAAATTAAAAATACCCAATTAACTAAAAATTTATGGGAGTAGCTGTAGTAGGACGAGTGGTCTTCCTTTTTTTAATTAACAGTATTTGCAAACAGATTTTAAAAATCATCGCCGTATAGTTTTTAAGAACAACTGGTTATCATTATCTCGATTAAAATACAAACAATCCCAAAAGAAACAAATAAACGAATACATCACGCAGAGTGTCGACCATGACGCCTAGGCGTGAACATCGATTCGATGTTTTAAAAAAATCGATGTTTCGTTCAAACTTAATTACAGATGCGGTCACATAAAATATCGATTTGGGAGGATATTCAAATGAAAGGCACAGGTGCCGGGACACGCCCCGGCCGCGGGCCTCCACACTTGCAACGCTCAATACTACACCATTAATTTATCGACAATATTTTATTGCTCGAACATCGTTTGGGTTAACGACCGCGACTGTACAAATGAGAGATCTTTGCTGGTACTAGCAAATATCTCGCGGAAGAAAGGTCTAATAAGTATGACGTAACTTCGAATATTTACAGATGCCGAAATTACGCTTATTGTAAAATAGAGAATTTTTGCTTTTTCTACTCAACATTTTTATTTCCATACTTTTGCGGGATTCATTATTGTAAAGGTCTTTTGAAGCAAAGCTTTGGAATCCTTTGGCACCTGATGTTCCTGCTGATATGGATTTCAGTCCTGATGTTTAAACTCATTAGGAAGTTACGAATCAAAAAAATACTTAACTGATTTAAATGTGTCTGATAGAATATAGGTCGAAGTTATAAAACTAGGCAAATCTCCGTTTAATCCAATAATTAAAGGAAACCGTCGTCGGGATGGCAAAAGTTTCTCACAAATTGTAACTATATGCGACGAGGCGAGCTAAGTTAAAGTCTTTTCGCTATCTCTCAGATTTATCTCTTAAAACCTACTCGGCTTTCTCGGATCGTTTGCAAGCAACATTAGCTCGAGTTGAGCAGATGCATCGTGCACGAAGCAAGTTTCCCAATAATTTCATACCCAACGAGGTCCGATCGAGGAGTTGGTATCTCCGGATCCATCTCTCGCCCTCGGCCACGCGCGTCTTGCTATGTACGGCCCTTATTAAATGCAAAATATTGCATCTTTACATAACCGAGATCTCGTTAACATTGCATTACCAATATTTTATAAGAGTCTCTCCATATCTCGGTTTGTGATTTGTCCGGTGAGAGATTCTTCAGGTCAACGGAGTCATAGTTTTGTTATATAGGTAGATATGACGATTTTCTAGAAATAATAAGCCTGTTTATATATAGGTAATTTTATAGGATATTCGTTTAAATGTTTTTGTTTTATTATTTAATGTATGGCTTCGAGTGTCTCCATAAAACTTTCATGTATTCTAGGTACTTACTTCAATCATAAAGATTATCCAGAGTCTTTAGTTGAGAGAGAATTCGGTTGAGTGTGTAATAAACAGCGTATTGATAAAGAAAGTTCGGTGGGTCGGGGTTCGAATCACAGCAAGTACCTCTGTTACTATATTTTATAAAATTATGTGCGTATTAGAAAACAAAATTTTACTTGCTCCAACGGTAAAGGAAACCTGCATGCCTATGAGTTCTACATAATGTTCTCAAAAGCATGTAAAGTCTCTCGGCCAGCATGGTGGACTTGGCCCTTTCATCTCTGAGCGGAGATCCATGCCCAGTGCGTTCTTATACCCTTCATCTTATTGCCGTGAAATGTTGGTAAATTAAAATTTTTTGGTGACGTATGGTGTGCACACCCGGTAAGGTTCCTGAATTAGCAGGTACAGAAATTTTACAGTAGATGGCGCAAGTGTTTATAACAAATTTGTATATTGCATAGAGTTGAGACATTGTGTGGTTTTCTAGTGTGTTTTGTGTGTGTGTTTAGGAACGTCAATATTAAACACCAGGAACGGTTAAATACGACCGACATATCTCGGTAGTTATTTTAATGTTAATACTATTACTTGATGAATATACTTCTTACTTATCACTTACATAATAATCATGTGAAGTCAAGCGAATAATTAAAATAAAAAAATGAACAATAGAAATTTCAATTTCAAAATTAAAATTTCAAAGATATGACGGCCAAAAAATGTTTGGACGATTGAAAGAGGATTCCAAAAAAGGGCAAATCACTATACCTATAATTTAGTGTTTAATTTGATATTTTTATATGTATATAAAAATAGTAAGCAGAATCAGGCGCGATCAACCCCGCCCAGGGTATTGCGGGCTGGGCGGACTTGTTCAGCCTTGTTACTAATAAGCTGTATGCTCAAACCATGAGCTCATGTTTACGAGAGGTGTAAAATTTGTACTTAGTCATTATAATAAACGATAATTTAGTTTTCTTTACTTTTGCTTCATAGTTTTGTAACAAGTGGTTTCAATTACTTATTAATTGCCTTTCATTCAAATCATGTTTTTCTGGATGATTTACAAAAATAAATTCAAAATACAATTTTCTGTCATCCTTTTTTCATTTCATAATTTGATCCATTATTCGCTCGACCTTCAGTTATCAGATTGTTGTTTTGAATTGTTGGAATGCCTTCTGTTCAATGAATGCTGTTTAACCACGTCCTTCAAACCGAAACACAGCAGAGCTCTCACTGCCGCTTGACGTCTGGAATTAAAGTGCAGCGGTGCTGCTACCATAGGTAAGACTTCGACATAAGACTCTACCAACATCAATCATAATTACTACTATCTTATAGTTTGTAGCACACGTCACTGCTAAAATCTGTTATGAACTGTATCACGTGGAATAGTCTGCAGCTCCTGAACATCCACATCCGACCTTTAATGAGGCCATAATCACGTACGTTCATCTGAATCATATAGTACCCCTGAAAGTATCGTTAACAACCTTGATACAAATGTACTTTACGGTTCACTCTATGAATCTGTCCACCAACCCGCGCTGGGCCAGTATGGTAGACTACGTCCTAAATCCTTGCAATAATTAAGAACAGATCCTTGCCCAGCAATGGGACAATAATGGATTGATAATGATCAATGATTTGTAATTGAAACTTTATACCAAACACAACTTTGATATTTCATTTCCATTAAATTATATACAAGTTGAGTACCGTCTAAGTAATACTTGCAGACAGCAGATACGCATAAAATAAATATTACGGTTTATTACCCTTATTCAACTAAAATGCTGGCAAATGGTTAAAATGCCCATAACCCCGCAATGTTTCATAACCATCGTAATACACTTTAGGACTCCAAATGAGTTCCGAGGAGCTTACCGAGAATCGTCGTTCGCAAGTCGCGAGCGGTTACATCTGTCACAATTATTAAAACACACCTGCACAATCCCGCATTTACATAAAACGAAATCGCCCCGTGGACGATACGCCACGGAATTCTGAGCATCCATAAACGTAGCTGCCAGCATACCGAGGGCCATACTTAAAAACAAAATTAAAGGGGATAGCCATACGATAATATGAATTAAAAATAATAAAACAAAAAAATAGGAGTCACGGATCGCCTCGAGAGCGTTTTTTTTTGTTTTTTTTTCGAACGAAGCCTGCGAACAGACTGCGGCCGTATCTCCTAACAATATCTTTGACGAGTTTTTTACGCGGCATTATTTTTAAATGAACAGATTATAAATGCTCGTTTGGCGATTTAACGCCCAATCTAATTAGGCAAATGATATGTGTTTTTGGTTTAGCCGGCTCTGTGCAGTGTTTGCTATTCGTTGATTAATTTCTAATGGAGTTCTGATGCGTCCCGCTGGTTTCTCATTATATCATCTTAGATTAGTCATTTTCTCATCTTTATTATCTAAATGTTTATTATTAATATCTAGATATAGTGTAAATTGCCACATTTTAAATACAGGCATTGTTCATTGGTGGTACCATCTTCTTATATGTTATTGGAATACATTGTGATAAGATGCATTATGGTGTCGCCGCATCATTATCGTCATCCCATTATTGTCCCACTGTTGGGCATGGGTTAACTCTCAGAGATGAGAAAGGTTTAGGTTCACCACGCTGGACAAGTGCAGATTGGCGGATTCTACATGTCTTTGAAAATATTATGGCGAATTCCAATCAAAAAGTTTTCCTAACGATGTTTTCCCTTCGCTGTTAAAGCAAGTGCTCATTAATTTCTAATACGCACATAATTCTGAAAAGTTTTGAATGCTGAACTAGCGGAGCGAGAGGTTGAGATTTGTAACCATTTTATCACTGCTCACCATCGCCATCATATGGTGCCATGTAAGCTGCTTTACTAACTTTATCTCAGTTTTCGAGTGTATAATTTATTTAAATATGGGTTAGCTATCATCTTCATCGACCGTAACTGTTCCACTGTTGGGCACTGGTCTCCTATCAGAGACGAGGGATTAGGCCATATAGTCCACTAGGCTGGCCAGGTGCGGATTGGCGGCCCTCACATGCCTTTGAGAACATTATGGGGAACACTGAGGCATGCCCACGATGTTTAACTTCATAGATAAAGAAAGGAAGAATTGTTTTCTAAATATTGGTGACAAAAGGTTTGTTATTTATAAATAAGTTAAAAAGTGTGTTTTTCACCAAAGTTACACCAATTCAATCTATTAGATTTCCATCTAAACTAGGAGTAACGTGATTTCAAACATTTTGTAGAGTCTGTTGATTACTTTTTGCTAATAGTTATTTGTGTACCTATTCAACCATTCTGATAGGAATTTTGTAAAATAATCCCTTTATCGGGGATTGGATACGTTCTACGAATTTTTTTTAAAATATTTTGGTTCCATTTAATGAAAGTAAAATATATCGCCCAATAAGAAGATTATAAAAAGTAAAAATGTCTTATCAACTAAATTCTGTTATTACTAATAGCATATTGGAGAATTTTGGATACCTGACTTATTGAAGCTATAGGTTAACCCATTTTTAATCGGTGCCGAGATTATTCCAAAATTGAATTCGATTCCAAATTGTTATCGATCCGTCTACTGTTGTGGCCGTTATTGTGTTGCCAAATCTATACACAGGAGGCTTTCCAAATTAGTCCTCAGAAGTTACAACGCATCCTCATACCACATCAAGTAAAGCTTTGGTTCTATGTGGATGTCAATGGGTTGCTTAGATAACTTAATCTCGGTTTGCTTGCGTGCTCGTTTGATGCTAAAAATAACTTTTTGACATCCGGTTATTGCTTTTTCAATGGTTATTTTTGAATCCATTATGAAGAAATGTACACGTTGAAACTCTTTGCGCAGTTAGCCTGTAAAACTTCAGTCATCAGTTCTTGCAATAATGATATAGCAACGTGGAACATAGGCAACTATTTCTTTTCGAAATGCTACTACAGGATACCCTTAAAAATGGGTTAAAAGAGCTCTCGACATACCGCATATCGCATTGCGACTGATTCCAATGGTGCTTCCCGTAAGCAACGATGACCGCTTACAATCAGGTGGCCCGTCTGTAAAAAACTAAGTAAAATTGTAGACGTCAGCCACCTGCAGTGACTACTTTACCTCAAGTTGTCTGCATTACGACAGCTTTAAAACTGTTAAGTTTCAGCTTCAATTTGTTTTCATAAATATTATCTATCTATTGAGATTTGATGGTAGTACAGTCTTACGTCGAATGCTCGTCTGCGGCGGCACCACCGCTGCCACTGCTATAAAGCAGCAGTATGAGAACTGCTGTGTTTCGGTTTGAAGGGTGCGGTTAGGCACAAGACACTGGACTGGAGGTATTCCAACTTAGTCCTCAGAAGTAGCAACGCATCCACATGCAACCTCAGATGTGGATGTCCATGGGTTGCAGATACCACTTAATATCAGGTGGCCTGCATGCACGTCTGCTATTCAATTGTCATATAAAAAGAAAAAAAAAGGATAAGACAGAATGAAAAAAAAGTACCTAAAGAGATACGACTGTCAACATGTACACATATACATATACATTTTTTCCACGAGTAGATGAGTACCTTTTAATCCTTGGCTACGTGTGAAATCGCCACCTTTGTAGTGACTAGTAAGTAAACGTACATAGTTCTTTTGTACCTTTACCTGTTTAATTTTGCTAGTTACGCAGATAAAGCTCAAAAGATCTTGTATATAGATCAGAAATTAAACGGCAGGTGGTTCTGAGATTGTTACGGAGTTGGAATTGCAGATTGACAGATGTCCGCGGGATATATTTATAGTGGATGCTAATAGAAGTTCTGTCAGGAAACTCGGAATTTCTTTCATAATTGGCTGTAAATCTTATTATTTTAAACGAGCAATTCTTACATTTGATTTCACGTAACCTTCATTAACGATTTCCGTGAAATATTGTACCTACTAAAAAGTATTTCATTTCCGATATTTTCCAAGTTTATCTAGATGGGTGTCATTCCTGAGAAAATTCGTTTTTATGCTAAAAAAATATTATCGTCATCTAATGGGACA
>DWKW01001033.1:0-13800 GCA_018250115.1 Doberes anticus
TAAGACATACATTGGTCACTTATAATGAGAAACTTAAATACTAAGACAAGTACATTCATGTCCGGTGTAAATGCGTGTGTGCGTGTGTGGTGGTTCGATCCTCGGTCCGGTATATTTGGACAATCAGGGATTTTTTTATACTAGGTATTTATAAATTTAGTAAATGTATTACATATAAACACTCCGACCCTAAATGACAGAGACAACCATGTCAAAATTCTATGCGTAATTTAGTTAAGCTGATGCAGACAGATGCAAATTTCGACTTTGTTTTATACTATATAAAATAGTGATTTCAGATAAAGTACAATCCTTGCCTTTACTGAGATTAAAATTACTCATTTTGAAACTAAAAATAACTAAAGAATTAAATGATCAAAGGAGAGATTTTTAAATGAGAGCTCAGAATTAATAAAGTACTTTATTACTCTGTCACAAAATTTATGGAAGTATAAGTATAATTCATGAAAAATAATACTTACTTGACACAGTGGAACATCTTGCCATATTCAAAGTAAAAAATATTGCACTTCTCTTTACTAGTGGATTGTATTCATCACAGTAATAATGAAAGGCCATAGCCACTGTTGACGGGACTCTGTCAAGTTCTTTGACTAGCATAACTCCGGTTTTATCCACTTCATCCAGGTACTCATTCATTAGTTCCTTATCAGTTTTTACTTGCAAATTATGACTATCCACTACAACATGGTGGACAGTTTTAGTGTTGTTGCCTACAAATAATATTAGTTTGTCAGTGATCACATGTTAATTGCTAAGGTAAACATTATATTAAAAATCCATTTAATAGTGGGTAGCGAGTTATTTGCTAGCTCTATAGCTAAGCCCTGATAACATATCTGAAAAAAAAAAGTTTTTGTGTTCTGCAGGATACATTCTCCATGTATCCATTTGTAGAAATAGTAAATCCCAAATATTACTAAATATGTGAGATTATTTTCAAACTTACGTAAATATCTTGCTGCAGCTGAGGCCAGTTCATTGATAAAGTTGTTAAAGTTTACTGGATTGAAATTCCTTTTATCACTGTTATATGCAAATATGAAAGAACCAGTGTCTTTTCTTTCAAATATTGTAGAAATACCTGGCAAATTTAACAAAACATATAACTGTCCTTTCTAATTTTAAGTATTAAATTTAATCTTTGAAAACTTACATGAAAAATTTATAATAATACTATATTGAGTTAACAATACAGACTTATAAATTACCTGTTCGCACTTGTAAAATAGAGTTATCATGAATTTTGTATTTTTCCCCCACACCATTTACATCATTGTAAAAATTTAATTTATCATAAATAACATAATTTTTTTCTTTACTTGTAGTGTATAAATTTCCATATACTATTACAGCTACAGCTAAAATGCCAATTATTATTCCAACTACTACATGGTTACCGCTTCTTTTTGATTGATACATATTTTCTTGTTCAACATGTTTTCTCACTATGTGTGGTGCAGCTGACGGGGTATTGTATACACTGTTTGCTCTACTCTCATTCCGTCGACTTTGTTGAGGTGACAAATTGTTGGTTGATGCATTTGAAATATCTTTGATATTTAAAACTGAATCATCTCCTGTCTCATCACTGCAATATGAATATGGTGAAAGGATTGCAGGCGAAGACTTGGAAAGCAAATTGCTGCAATGGAATACACATTACCAGCTCATAACATGGTGGTGCATTTAATAATGGTAAAATTATCACACTTGAAAGAGATTTGAAACTAAAAGCAATTATCAGTTGTGGAAGTGTTGATTAATGAAAATGAGGAATGTAAATAAATACAAGCACTTTGAAGAAATTTCTAAACTAAATATCTATTACCAAGTACAGATACAAACTATAATCATAATTTTAACATTTTTAACAGGGTTCAACAAAAAGTTACATAGAATGCCTTTAATTTAAAGAACCTTTTAATATTATACACCTCAGGGAATTTGATTAATCTTTCTTTTCTTGTTTCCTCATAGCAAAGGGTTGTGACTAAGGCAGTTCCTTTTAAAAAGGTCACCCAAGCTGTCTGAATTTTGAATTGTAAATTATTATTCTTAGTATTATATTACATTGTGCTAGTAGAGTAAAGCCAAGAGCTAAAAAAATATATTATTATGAGATGGTAATGGTATCATGAAAAGCTTTTATTAAGTCATAGTAACACTATGACTTACCTGTCTTCATCAGAATCATCGGAATAGTTCTGTTTTGGTGAGTTTAGAGAGTTTCTGCGAATATTTTCTGTTCTTCTAGTTGGTATAGGGCTTGATGGATGAGCAAATTTACTAAAAGCATTGTTAATAAATATTACAGTGCTGATGATACAGAAGTCTATTAAGTGATCAAGAAACATTAAACAAAATCGATTCAAAAAGTGACAAGTCACTTTCCAGATAATTTTTCCAGGTAATTTTATCAACAACATTGTAAACCATATAGATGAATACAACATCATAAGTTTTTATCTTAACAATACTTAGTTTTCAACACTGGAATGATGCAACATATAAGTATGTTGTACCTATAGCTTGTGCCACTTTGGGTCACACAAACCTATTGGATTAGACATCCCTTCTTTAAATTTCCGATTACATAAAAACAATAACGTAGTATGCAACTGAATTCATCGGTAAATATATCTCTACTGCTGTCGCTCAATCTTTTGGGTTATGTACCTCAGAACATTGTCGACCTCGTCTGTTCCTTCCTGCTGAGCCCCACTTCTAGCTTGCTCTTGCCGCTTACTTGCTAGACCATACCTTCCCATATCTTCACGGTTTTTAAAAGGGCAATAGGTTTCGTGATTATGGATACTTTTTCTTGCAGATGGTTGAATAGAGGCCCCCCCGTTCTGTAATCGTAACATAATAATTTGCTTCGTATTGTTTTGTTTATATATTTGATAGCAAACAGAAGTTTACAGCGAGCAATCAATTCATAACTTTGTGAATCACCTACCCCCTTTTCAGAAACAATACTCATCAGTGGTACCGAAGGTATTATTTTTACTTATTTTCTAAATAGATTGTACTATTAACAACTCTTTCGCATCAATATAGACGTCAATCAGATGGAAAGTGACAAATTGACAATACGGATTCGGGACGGACAAGGTTGACAGTGTTTGACAGCAACCGCAACAGTGATATACAAGTGTAACAAATGTCTTGTAAAATTACAGAACTACAGACTAGTTAAAGTAGAGTTACCTACACAAACGCTACTGAAATGTCCTATTCACACATTTTTTTTTTATTACTTTAGACGACACGCTGGAGAAGCTTTTCCATAAGCCAGTAACTTCATCTCCACTAGAGATTGGTAGTATTGACTGATCACGACTGACGAGAGACTTGGTGGTCCGGGATTAGGACATAGGTTACAGCAGGCCCAGGAGTTACCCTACATGTTTTGGCTAGCCACTGAGGGGACTACGTACAAATCTCATGATCCAAACTCTCACCTAATGAGGGCGCGGCTATCTTTTAGATTTCACTCGAATAAAAAAAAAAGAGCCGATCACACAAAAGTTTGTCCGAACCCTCATCCTTTTTTTTTATTGGAATTGGTGAACGTGTATAGAATCATTATATTGCCGTGACGAAAATTGTATGCAGCCTAAATAATTCTGATGGTAGTAAATTATAGTAATTAATAAATCGTAAAAAAAAATATTTAACAACAAATTTAATGTATGAAATAAAGTTAAAATCTATCGGTTGCATATTGTGCCTACGACGGTCAATGCATACACAGGAATATGGTTCCAAAGATGCTGACTTCCACTTGTCATCATATGAGAAGTGTGTTGAAAAACAGGCACCGCCGGATAGACTTCTAAGGCAACAGATTCTTTCTCTTCATTTTTGTGAATTTTTTCATCTACCCATGATTTGAAAGTGTATGTAGGTAAGATAGTCACGATTAGCTTATTCAAAGCATAAACGGAAGAGATATTTGAACAGACCAAAGTGCCTTTTGTAACGATGCCGTACAGTTCATTATCCAAAATGACTGGACCTCCGGTATCTTTAAAACAGACGGGCACCTTTGTATCAATACAATCTATGTATGCTTCTAATCGGTCTCCATCTGAAACAGACCTTACTTCAACACCTATATATTGTAACTCTTTAGGTTTTCCAACTTCAGCGTTCAAACCGAATCCTAGAGCTTCCAGTTCAATATTTGCTTTTGTTTCGGTAACGTTACTAAGATTTATTTTCGAAGCTACAGAATTATTATGTTTTTCGGTATAAATTATTGCAACATCTTTTATCGATTCACTTCCTGAATATGATGGAAAATTTTCACTTTTTATAACATGTAGTGATACCGTGGTTCCTTCCTTCTTATCAGTAGTAGTATTTACTAAAACGTAATTAATTGCTTGTTGTACACATTGAGCGGTTGTCAATATTAAGCCGAGAGATATTATAGAACCAGAGCACAGGTGCTCATTTTTTTGAGACATTATAGAAACCATAAATGGAAACTGTTTAATGGTCGCAGCACGTATATCATGCATTTGGCTGTTCTGCCGTCTTGCACACGTTGCATTGAGAGTTTCAGTTTCTGTGGGTATTGCCAAGGATTCATCTTTACTGTCATCGCCAGCTTCGCCATTATCTTCTCGATTATCGTCCACGCTTTTCTTTACATTTTCTGTTATTGATATTTCGATGAAATTACAAAATAATAAAACAAATATTAAAAAATTCATAAAAATCTGTGCAAAGGACTTCATTATCGAAATGTTATGTTTTAAAGACTAGTTCTTTTTTTCATTTCTTTCTATTGTTTCTTTTCTGCTTCTGACAATTGTTACAATAGCCAGTAGAACAAGCAAGTAGCCAGTAGCATAAATGTAGTAGTGTAGATTACTACAGCAGTAAAATGAAACAAAATGATATGGAAAATAATTTCGATTCTCTGCTTAAGCAGTTACATATTTTATTACAGATCCAAAGATCAGCCATCAAATCTATACCTGCATCTCTACAGCCTGTGGGTGTCACAGACTATGAAGAGAAACTAAATATGAAATAAGATTGGCAGACTTCACATGCCTTTGAGAACGTTGTGGAGAACTCTCAGGCATGCAGATTTCCTCACGATGTTTTACTTCACCGTTATAGCTTTGGAAATTTTGCTTTTGGAAAACTTTGAAAATAATTTTCGAGAAATAGAGGGGCGTGCCGTGATTTGAACCTCGACCCAACGTAATGGGGTCGAGATGCTTAAGCACTAGGCTATCAGTCTCTTATGAATGAAAACATTATGAATACAGTAGTTATGAATACATACATATACATTATGTATGTAAATATTTAAACCGTCTAAACACATACATGGCGTTCCGGACTTTTTATAGCCTAAATATATAGGTAAAAATTTACCTACTTAAAGAATTTTTGAAATCTGGTCAAAAGTTTCGGAGAATACTTCCGACATCCAAACTAAACAAACTTTACCTCTGTGTCATATTAGCATAGATCTACAAAACCTATGACAATTTTGTCTCAAGTAGTGTCAACATAAAAAGTACTCTGTGGTGTCAACGTAAGTATTCTGTCATTTAACCACTTCTTGAATGTTTCGTAAGCTGTTTAAATAATTTAGAAAGTAGCTATAGATTTCGTTAACAATATGTCTAAGAAAAAAGGAAATAAGAAGAATCAAGACTTTGAAGACGAATTGGATGAGAAGAAAACAGCAAATGACACACATGATCTAACCTCTAAAAGCAAAGGAAAGGGCAAGAAGAAAGGCAAAGGGAATGTGGATTTGAGTGACGGAGACGAAGATGTACCGAAAAAGATCAACGTGTCAGATGACGAAGATGATAATAAAGCCTCGAAAAAGTCACAAAGAAAAGGTATGTAAGATTTTCAATTTTTTAATGCAGGCACCATTACTGTTTAACAATATGTGCATATAATGTTTAAAACTATCATACACATGTAGTGCGACCACGCAGGTGCTTGCTTTAATATTATCTAGATAATATGTATAGATGGATGGGTATGGTTATTTTTGATATTCCCTTCCTTAATTTAAGGGGTTATCTACGGCATTAATCTGATTAACAATTTTTAAGACTAGCACATTTAAACAACTCTCCAATTTTATAGACAGGCATTGCTCTCCTACAGATTGCACTTAAACAAGGGGGTTCAAAATTTACAACCACATGTAACGTTAGATATTTCAATAATTAATTATTTTAGCCTTATTAAAGATTGGTTTGATGGCTTAAATGCTTGTTTAGTATCCTTTTGATTTGGTGCTTGTTTCCTTAGAACAGACTAATTTAATGTGTGATCTTTTACTTCTAGTGAAAAACAAAAAGAAAGGTGGTGATTCCTCTGATGAAGAGTTGGATGATAGCAAATCAATAGCTAGCAATACCACCAGTAGTATTTCAAAGCCTTCTGTGAAACAGAAAGGGAAGAAAAAAGGTTTGTAGCATTTTAATGTACAACAATATTGATCCTCGAAGAGCACCATTGTTCTTTATGTGTAAAAATTTACTATTTCGTGGTCCAACTGAGTAGACAGTTTACTGTCCAAATGTGGTATATAATGTAACTGCAACAACTTATGAAGTTCTCGCTTCTCACTTGTTAAATATTTTCAATGTTTATGAGAATTTATATTTATGTCAGAATTATGAGAGAATTTTTTCAGTGGTTTATCTACATGAAAACATTATAGATTCATTAATTTAGTAATATTAGCATCACACTAACAGATAGTAAACTGAAGTTCATACTTATTTAACTTTATTAAAATACAGGCTATGAAATAAGAACTGGACTAAGATCCTTACAAACGAAACATAAATGACTGCTGTCTTTTTAATTAGTATCAACAGGGACCATCTGATTAACACGCATTAGCAAGCAAGGACAAATGCTTAAAAATTTTCCACAGCAATCACCAATCAGCATCCAACTCTAACTTTAGGCAATACCAGTGCTATGCCATTCTTGATAGTTTATGATTAACAAGCCACATCAATAATTTACAATGGGCAATTTCAATAGTATGTGTAATTTGATATACATATTACAGGAAAAGGCAAAAAGGATGATGATTGGTCTGATGGAGGCAGTGATCTCGAACTTAAACAGGTGTCTGACGATGAATGTTCCAAGCCTGTGAGTAAAAAGAAAGGTATGTATCATAAAGATTAATATATATATAGCATATAGCAATAAGCATTAGTAATTGTTTAAATATGATAATGTTACAATTGTCATCATTAGTGACCCATCACTGTCCACTGCAGCATGGGTGTATCCAGCATCTTTTCAATGACGAGTAGTAAGGCTATAGTACAACATTTGGGAGAAGTCCTAAGTCATTTGGGTTTTATCACGATGATTTCCTTCAAAGAAAATTAAGCGATTATTATGATTATAACTTTCTAATATACACACATCATCATCATCATCAGAATCAGAGGTGCACACTAAGACTTGAATCTATGGTACAATATTGTAACATAAAAATCGTGTTTTTAATGATAGTTAGTTAATTTATAGTAATTGAGCTAAAATCAAGGAACTCTTAATTTTTCAGCAGCCAAAAATAAAAAGAAACCAGTGGCACATGAGTCATCAGATCAAGATGAACATGATGATTCAAAATCGGTTATCAGCAATGTATCCAGTAATGCACCTCAGGCACCAGCAAGGAGTAAAGGCAAGAAAGGTATGGTATACAAATATCTGAAATATAAAAGGCAGCAGCTGTTAGCAGCAGCAACCGATAAGATAACCTTTGAGTAGAGAACTTAAACACTGAAATGGAAAAGACATTTGATGGTGGGAGAGTTATCTCACAGACTCACTTGCTGTGCTGGCATATTCATTTATCTTCAAATAATATGTAAATATAACAATGCAGATACTCACCTGCAGTGAGTGTAATTCTAATTTTCTACTCTCTAGTATTAAGTTTTACAAATGAAAATTTTGGCAAATGTTTTTTATTAGGTAAAGGCAAAAAGAATGAAGACTGGTCAGATGGTGGCAGTGATATAGAATTAAAAGAAGCATCAGATGAAGAAATTGCTAAGCCTGTTATTAAAAAGAAATGTAAGTTGGTTATTAACATTTATATGTGTTATGTCTGCCATTCAGCAGATGGATGAACTGTCTATATTTATTAAATGTCTGATCTGCATCTTTTATGAACCATCAATTGCAACAATTCATTTTATAAATTTGAAAGGGTAAGCTTTAGTCAAAATAACTATAAAACATTTTAATTTATTTGATATTGCAGCAAAAAATAAAAAGAAATCGGTTGTACATGAATCTTCAGATGAAGAAGAAGACGAAGACTCAAAATCAACAAACAGTGCTAGTCAACCAGCTGACAAAAAAGACAGGAAAGGTAAGATAAAACTCCTAAAAAATAATAACATTCTGCAATTCAAAGTCTGTCAATATAGCTCTCAATAACAGCAATGGATGAATTGAAAGACTTGTATTAAATGGGAGTAATAAGAATATTAATTTATCATATGTAGGCATGCCTAAGAAAGGGATTGATTGAAGAAAATTGATAAGCATTGTAAGCACGACAAACACTTCCTGCTTAGTCTATAATAATATTTTTATATGTTAAAGTAAGTTAAACATAAACTTAAATTATAAAAAATATTTATTATTTATCATCACTTCAGGAAAGGGAAATACAGAATCAGTTCTTCATGATGAAAGTGATAAAAATGAAACAATTGAGCCTTCTGACAAAAAAGAAGAGGAGGTAGTATTAAAACCAGCTGCTAGAAGTAAAGGTAATTTTGCTTTTCAAATATGTGAGAAAAATGGTAATAATTCAGGTGGAATGTTTTTCAGTATTTCATTTCATATAGATGAAGTTGCAACCTCATCTTTAGTTGTACTGTTTGTACCTGACCCGTTACAATACTATTGAAAATGCGGAACATAAAAAAAATGAATAAAACCAATAATGAAACTTCGTGTCACCTCATGAAACTGCATTCACGCTTGGGGTTCTCATTTTTTTGTGGTCACTGCAGCCCATGGACATACTTATCCAACCAAGTCTTATTTGAGTTCAAATGTGGATACATAGCTACTGTTGAGTTCTAACTTAGACTGCTACCTGTTCAGTGTATTCTGCCTAACTGCACCCTTCAAACCGAAACACAGCAATGCTCACTCTGATGTTTAATGGCAGAAATAAGCGTTGCCATGGCCGCAGCATCCGAGCCCTCGACATAAGGCTACCACCATCTCTACATGTTTATCTCTTTTAAAATATTATTATTATATATGATTCCATTGAAATGTTTAATTATTTTTAGGTAAACAAAAAAAGAAGAATAATATAGATGACCTAGAAGAGGAGCTAAAGAAATTCGAAATTAAGGAAGAAGTAGAAGACCAGGTAAGTTACATTTTTTAAAATATACTTTTTGTACTACATATGATAAACATGTATGGAACTATATAAAAAACTATTTTTTACTATGAAATATTAGACTGCAGAAGCATCCCAGGAAGAGAAGTCTGAGCCAGTTGAAAAGAAAATGAGTCACAAAGAAAAAAAGAAGTTAAAGAAGCAACAAGAGTACGAGAAACAAGTGGAGATGTTGACCAAGAAGGGAGGACAGGGACACAGTGACTTGGATGCCAATTTCACTGTCAGTCAAGCTCAGAAATCTGCTGGTAAGACACTTTATCTTTTAAATGACATGTGCTTTTGACGTGATTCTAAAAGCTGAGGTGATTCAAAAAGGGAAAGGGAAAAAGATATATAAAATAGAAAGTAAAAGATATGTTATTTATTGTTTCACCCCACAAACTCTGTCATCCATTTTACCCCTTAGATGTAGAAGATTAATCAATAAAAATATTAAAACAAATGTTGATTTTAATTTATTACTTATTATGTACTTCAAATCCCTATGTCCACCCTATGTTGTTGTTGTATGTGTAGGCTGCGCTGTGTATCAGTCAATCAGTGTGTCACAGTACTTTTTTACAAGGATATTATATTTTTTACATGGATCTGCCATGTTATCGCGCATCGTCACATAAATTAACAAAGTTGTTTAATAAAATAGTAAATCTTTCAGGTCAGATGGCAGCACTAGAGAATGCAGTGGACATCAAAGTGGAAAACTTCTCCATTGCCGCAAAAGGAAAGGACTTATTCCTGAACGCCAACTTGTTGATCGCAAACGGACGTCGGTACGGTTTGGTAGGGCCGAACGGTCACGGCAAAACGACGCTGCTGAGACATCTGGCGCAGCGTGCCTTCCCTCTCCCACCGCATATAGACATACTGTTGTGCGAGCAAGAGGTCACTGCTAGCGAAATGAGCGCCGTCGACACTTTGCTCGAGTCAGACGTTAAGAGGACAGGTAATGTTAATATGTGTATGAAACTAATTATGATTATTTGTTATCTTTCGCATTGGAATATTTTTGGTATTATTGGTAGTAAAATATTAAATCGATACTATGATTACTATGATTAATTACTATGAATTGTGGTCAATCTTATGTATGTTTACGACGAACATTGCACATTACATACAAAATACATGTACCTACTTTGAAAATAGTCAATGATAAGTACATATTTATATTATGTTTATTATTTTGTTTTAGAGTTACTTAATGAGTGTAAAAAATTGGAGCTTGAAATCGAAAAAGGTGATTTGAAAAAGCAAGACAGACTGAATGAGGTAATTAAATAAACGAAAGTTGTTTTTGATCCTTTAAAAAAAAGTAGTGACGTTTCGACTGAATAGTATAATGGCAACATCACATCACCATTCTTTACAGTCATATCATATTAACCGACAAAGAGAAAACTTAAATTTATACCACTGAACCACTCCCATGTTACAGTTGTTGACTGTCGCGTTTCGTGCTCGTTCTCGCCAGAGACTTGCCTTCAGTATATACAAATACTGTTTTGTTTTTCTCTGTGGCTATATCATAATTCGGCATAATAATCTGGCGCTTACACAAGCGAGATGTCTTTTTTAGGTTTACGCAGAATTGAAAGCGATAGGTGCAGACTCAGCAGAACCCCGCGCCAGGCGTATTCTGGCTGGTTTGGGCTTCAGTCGAGAAATGCAGAACCGTGCCACCAAGAACTTCTCTGGTGGATGGCGAATGAGAGTTTCCTTAGCCAGGTCAGATAATAAAAAATGTATTACCTTACATTTTGTTGTTAACCTGCAGGCCCATCATATAACGGGGAGCGTTCAGTGCTCGCATGCTTTGTAGGCGCAGAAGGTTTTGACCACAATGAGCTGCCGTCAATACCGAACGAGCGGACATTTTTTAAATTATTTAGTTATGGTGCTAGAGTCTTATGCCTGCGGCGGCACCACCGCTACACCTATTTCTGTCGTAAAGCAGCAGTGCGAGAACTGCTGTGTTTCGGTTCGAAGGGTATAGTTAGGCAGAAAACACTGGATGGGAGACATTCCATCGTAGTTCTCATGAGTAGCAACGCATACACATACAACCTCAGGTGTGGATGTCCATAGGCTGTAGAGACCACTTAACATCAGGTAACCTGCATGCTCGTTTGCTATTCTACTAATAAAAAAAATTAAGGCCTACAATCAGGCATGGGCCACCTGATCGTAAGTGATTGTCAATGGCTATTTACAATACCAGAGTAGTCACCTATTTTATTGTTAATCTTTTTACAACTATCCCAAGGATTACAGATCCGGTTGACTTGCATGTGACCCTAATTTGCTACTCCACTGTACCTTCTGCTAACCAGGTGGATATATACATCATACATAATACATCCCCAGGTTATTTGCAATACTTCAATAGCTTGTTGGGAAATAAATAAATAAATAACGTTTAACACTCATAGCCCCACACTGGGATGTCCTGTGTCGTGGATGCAATGGGCACACATAGTAACAAGCGCACAAACACCCAGACTAATATAATTAAACACTGGGAATCGAATCCAGGACCCTCTGAACAGAAGAACATCGACCACGGCGCCATTCGGGCGTCAAAATAATCAAGAATCATCAATAAGCGTATTATTAGTTTATTAAATAATATCTTGTGGATAAATCGATTGGCTATTGACAGATGCCCAGTGTATACAGCAGAGTAGGCATGAGTAGGTCACTGCATATAATTTTCTGATTATCTTCTTAATTCTAATATATTTTTTACAGAGCGCTGTATATAGAACCTACACTTCTGTTGCTTGATGAACCTACAAATCATTTGGATCTCAATGCTGTCATTTGGTTGGACAAGTAAGTGTATTAATGTAATAAGTTAGATTTTTTGATATGTCTGTATTTTCACCTGCTAGCTTCCAAATTCTTGAGCTAAAATTTTTTGTTAATTTGTCTTTGTTATCTTTCTTGAACAAAAACCATATACACAACAGAATCAGTGTAAATCCTTTCTATCTCTTCGCCAGTTACCTGCAGGGTTGGAAGAAGACCCTACTAGTGGTGTCTCACGACCAGTCGTTCTTGGACAATGTGTGCAATGAGATAATCCACTTAGACCAGCAGAAGCTGTTCTACTACAAGGGGAATTACTCAATGTTCAAGAAGATGTACGCGCAGAAACGCAAGGAAATGATCAAGGAGTATGAGAAACAGGAGAAGCGGCTTAAGGAGATGAAGGCTCATGGACAGTCTAAAAAACAGGCTGTAAGTGTTTTTCACAAATTAAAATGTATGTAACTTGATCACCTGTATAGCACTGTGGTTAACATGCGGTCTGTAGTCTTGGGTTCGATTCCCAGCAGTGCAGAAATTTAAATGATGAATTTAGATTCCTGTACCTGGTTTGGGTGTTTGTGTGTGTGTCCACAGCACCTACGACGCAGGGAATCCTACTGTGGCTATGAGCGTGACACGTTATTATTATTATTTTTTAGCTATTTTTTAAACTGTTTCTAAAGTAAAGTACTACAGTATCTAAAGATGAATGACATCTAAATAAAGATATCTAAAGATCATGAACGTGAATCGCTACTGCAATACAATCAAAACAAAATACTTATGCAATTATTGTCAAAAAATCTTCAAGTGCAATTGTAATATATACTTTTGTTAATATTTACAAACGAAAATGTACAAAGTAAAATTGCTAATAATCTCCTTTTGGTTGTTAGAGCATCGGATGGAGACCATTTTTTCTGCTACACTGGATCTTTGTCATATTCGAGCTCATAATCTTGTCTGATGGAGCTGTCAAGGAAACTTGCGCCAATCGGTCCAACGGGCCGAGTATTCGATAATCAAATCTTAGGGAGCTACAGTATGCTACCTATCTTTGTATTACACAAATGTGTGTTTAAAAAACAGGAGAGGAAGCAGAAGGAGGTACTGACGCGGAAGCAGGAAAAGAACCGCAGCAAGTCGCAGCGTGAGGAGGCCGAAGACGGCAACGCGCCCGTCACGCTGCTGCAGCGGCCAAAGGAGTACCTCGTCAAGTTCAGCTTCCCCGACCCGCCGCCGCTGCAGCCGCCCATCCTGGGCCTGCATAGTACGTACACCGTCCACAGGACGCTGTCGACCACCATCCTTCCTGATCCAGGCGTCAACATCACATGTGCAATGTGCATTCAACAATCTTCGCTCCTCTACCAATTTAAAAGCATCTATTCCACCGCATAGTACCGGTTTTTCCCACTACTCGTTCACCGTTCAGGCAATACTATTATGTAACGACCTACCAGAAAATATAAAAAAAGCCCCAACTCTGTGGTCCTTTA
>DWKW01001034.1:0-13797 GCA_018250115.1 Doberes anticus
GTCGTATGTGGATGCGTTGCTACTCATGAGGACTAAGTTGGAATGCCTCTTGTCCGGTGTCTTCTGCCTAACCACACGTGGACGTCACAAGCCTTTAAGAACGTCGAGAACTTTCAGGATTGGTGATTCCCTCATTAAATTTTCTTTAACCCTCCAATCCTTGAGAAACCCGTGCCCCAATGGGTCAATAATGAGTTAGTAGTAAATAATGGGATTGTAAAATAAATGAGCGATATTTTTCTGTTGTCGGTCAGGTAGTCCGAGACGCACCCTGGGAGTACGACGAAGAGTTTCTCGAGAAACACAAGATCGACTTTGTGGCGCACGACGACATCCCCTACACGACGGAGGACTGCGAAGACACGTACGCGATGATCAAGGCAAAAGATATGTTTGTCGCTACCGAAAGGACAGAAGGTTAGTTGACAGAGAGATAATCGGAGGTTAGCACAGTTAATCTAAAAATGGGCGCCCCTGCGTCCACTGTCTAGGCCTTGATTGTGGAAGTTGGAGGAGGGTGTGATGGATCCTTGTTCGACGCCCTGTTCTCCTGCTGCGGATCGGGATATCGGATTTTAACTCCCTCTCCCGCTCCGCAGCCTCCTTCTGCGAGAAAGTCATGTCGCAAACTCCCGCACTCAAGGATACCTCGCTTCCAGCCATAGCTTTGACGGGGCTCACTAGCCCATGCTGGGCATTCCTCGAGTGTACGTTACGCCGTATCCTCGACGCAGCTGCACACCGCCATCTCCTCTCTGAACGTATTGTAAAAAAATCACATTAACATCTCAAGTCGTATATACACATTTGAGGGTAGTAGAGTCTTATGTTGAACCGCTGCGTTCATATATTTGAGGGTGGTTGGTAGAGTCTTATGTTGAACCGCTCTGCCGAAAGCAGCAATATAAACAGTGCTGTGTTTCGGCTTGAAGGTTGTAGTGGGTGGTATGCCTGACTACATTGAGGAGTGGTAACGAGCCCACGTACGGGTCACAGATAGGAATTCGATCCTAGTTGAGTTTGAGTGTAGATGTCCGTGTGCTGCAGTGACCACTGAACATAAGGTGGCGTGCATGTTCGTTTGCTATTCTGTTAAAATAAAATCTTCAACTATCAAATTTCATTGGAAAATATATTCAATATATTCAATAGTACGGCAAGTTTTAATATATGGCCCGTTTCGTTATCAAACAAATGCGTTTCTGCGTTGGTTATGTTTTATCAAGGGCTCGTGTGAATTACAACCGCTCCGGTCCTGATGAGTAATCAGAAGTGGCGTGATCTCGCGTTGTTTATGCGAAAGATACATCAACGGTCGTGAACTGTGTGTCTTGCGATCTAAATAATCTCGTTTGCAATGTAAGGACGAAATATATGTATTTGTTATAGTGAAAACTCGTTTTCAGCTGTTTTTTTTTATAAATATTAACAGAATAGCAAACGAACATGCGGCCCTCCTGATGTTAAGTGGTCACTTTAGCCCATGGACATCCACGTCCATCCTCAACTAGGACGGAAGTCCTGTTTAAAGATGTATGTGGACGCGTTGCTTCTCTTGAGGTCTAAGTTGGAACGCTTCGTGTCCAGTGTATAACTATAACCTTGAAACCGAAACACAGCAGTTCTCACTGCTGCTTTACAGCAGAAATAAGCGCAGCCGTGGTGCTGCCGCTTTTAAACGATTTTATTTATGAATTTTATAATTTTGGACTGTTCTTTGTTTTTGGAGTAGGCCAAAAGTTTGTGCATGTATTTAAACTCGATCACTCGAGTTGACGCTGGAGCCAGCGCCCGCTATTCCACTTATCAAAAGCCTACAGCGGAAGTGTCGTAATTAGATTTGTTTTTTTCTTCACGGTTTGTTAAGGTATTAGTTAGAAAGAAGACTATGGGTGTCACATGTAAATAACTACAAGATATACTTATATATATATATATTTATATTAATAAAAATTGACAAACAAGCATACGGGCCACCTGATGGTAAGTGGTCACCGTCGCTCATGAACACGTACAACAACAGGATCATACGTGCGTTGCCGGTCTTGAAGGACTCGTTTTACACTCTTCTTGAAGCTCTTCATTTCGTAGCTGGATGGAAATGCCTCTGACGGTAGCTCATTCATATTGGTCCGGATGGTAGATACTTCATAGTACAGATTGTTTAGTATATATAAGAGATTCGTACCGAACGCAATCGTGGAAGTTTGTCAGTGTTGATTCTTAGTAAATAAGTGGAATTTGTGGAAATTTTGCGTTTTGCTAATTAATCGGCCTCCGAGATGCGAGGAATGTGTTAAAATTAATTCTGTACCACACCCGAGCCTGCACATTATTTTCATTTGTTATTGGTTATAAACCAAATCTGAGAACTAAATGTTAGTTTATTTAGATCATAATAACCAATCACTTTTTTTTATCTTAAAATAATAGCAAACGAGCATGCAGGCAACCTGATGTTAAATGGTCACTGCAGCCCATGGATATCCACATAAAACCTCAACTAGGACGAAATTACTATCTGAGGTCGTATGTGGATGCGTTGCTACTCATGAGGACTAAGTTGGAATGCCTCTTGTCGTATGCCTCGTGTCGTTGTATCTTCTGCCTAACCACACCCTTCAAACTGAAACACAGCAGTTCTCACACTGCTGCTTTACGGCAGAAATAGGTGTTGCGGTGGTGCCTCCGCAGGCGAGTCGTTGACATAAGACTCTACCACCATCAAACTGTATAAAGATTCGAAAAAATGGCGATAATAAACAACTATTATTGGAGCGTTTTTTAGAACATAATGGTAATAAACAAGTATGATGGATGGATACATACATAAACTCACGCCTACATACATACTTCTTACGTATGAACGATCCGATCCTTCTATTATAGGAAATATCGTATAATCTGAATAATTTGCAAATATAGCACGTACCAACTAATCAACTCAGTTATTAACAGAGTTTATACGTGTGTATGCAACCTTTGATAACTACTATCGTTATAAACTTGAGATCGTACTGAACCGTTGCTACTTATTGCCTAATATTTATCATATCTATAAAGTTTCATTAACCCCTTGCAGGTGTTTCAACGTCAGATATAGTGGCGCGGATAGTACGCGACTACGATATTTACGTCCGACGGAATCTCGCCCGCGGCTACTCGGCCAAGGAGCTCAACGTGTCCTTCCTCAATGAGAAGAAATTCCGGTTACAAAACAAGATGGACGAGCTCAAAGATAAAGGGAAGAAGGTCAGTTGGCGGGCTATACAATAAAAATATAGGCAAGGCGGGAAAAACGATTTTAAAGGTTAAGGGGAACGGATTATTGATACCAATATTACCAATTTTTTGCTAAAATCTTTAAAATTGTATACATTTTTAACATTTTATTTAACATATTTGTTATTTCATAGATTGTTATTGTTAAATTCTTATAGTCAGAAAATGCTGAAAAAGAAGTTATTTCACTTCAACCCTTATGACCTAATCATAGCTTGGGGCACCTTAGACATCTGTGCACCTGCAACATGTGTGATATCCTAGACTATATGGGCACTCACCAGCAGATAGGATCGCAAACAAAACAAGAACCTATACTGAAAGATAAAAAAGCCCCATTGCAGCGTCGAGCGTCAGTGCGAAAGGCAGATATCACAAATTATTATATTTTGTCTGTTTGATCAAAATATAATGTACAGATAAATTATATTACAGATTAGTACAGATTATCTTGACAAATTGCACGGCGCTTTGGAAAGAATTTTACACTATAGTGGTACCAAATTTATATACGATTATAAATTTAAAATGTACCTATATATTTCTGAATCGACCCTTGATTTTTCTAAATATGTGTCATTCCTATTTATAATTTTACCAAAAACTTCAAGGTTTTTAATACTAATATCGCAAGCAGTTTGCGCAATATATCGTATCGAAAAAAAAATCCTTCCTAAATATTACGAAACAACTAACTCAAAGAGAAAATAATTAAAACAAACTAATCCGAAGATAGGTTTATTTATCGACGCAAATAATAGGAATTTATAATACATTCTAAATGAAATCAAAACGGTAAATTACGTGATGAACGATGAATTACGCACGAGGCAGTGACTAATTAAACTTAACGGTTTCAATTCAACAGTTGCGACATTTAAGGTCGGTCCACATATCCAACATGTGTTCAAATCATGTCTTCAAACTAAAGCCCTTATGCAACCGTGACGTTATCATTGTAACGTGATAACTACCTACTGTTTAAGCGTTCGCACACAGCTCTGAGACGGCCTAATATCGCAAAAGACTGACAGATGAAAGTTTAAGTGGGACCGAGCGTAAAATGTCTTCCACGTGTTTGTTTTTATAATTACGATGCGCGATTCTTTGCGTTATGTTCGCATAATCATGACATTTCACTATTTAACTTCATATATTTTTGGACAGACGTTATGATACGAATTGCAAACGTTAATCTTTAAAAGTACATTATTGAAGCCTTGAAAAAAATATGACCGATAACACAATGGCCGTCGATAAAGATACGAGCGCTCACAGTTACAACTAACGTTATGTGGCACTGTGTTATGGATTCGTAGCTTTTGAGGATGTAAACATTTTCGTGTTCTTACTTATGTCGTGAAAAAATCGATATTTTTTATTCAAATTTTAAAGATAATGTAATATGAATATAAAATTTTGAAAAAAAAAAACATTGTAAAAAAGGGTTTGCCAACGTCGCAGGTGATGACAAACATCGGCGAGAAGCGAGTGGACATCCTGACTAAGTGGGAGGAGAAGTCGCGCGAGCTCATCGACGCGTTCCTACTGCTGTTCGGTCCGGACGGACGGCTGTCCAGCATCTGGGCGGAGAGCAAGGGCCGCCTCATGCAGGCGCTTAGCCAGCCGCCCTCGCCACGCGGCTCGCCGCCACCCAGCGAGAACGGCGACCACCACGAATCTTCCGAGAGGCAAGTTGACCACCAGCTGGCGACGCGGCGTATATAGCCACTGACCAACGGAATTAAATTAGACATCAAAATTAGTAAGAACTCGTAAGATTATCACAAATTGATGTTGGTAGAGTCTAGTGTTGCGTGGTAATGTTCGGTTCCCAGCGGCGCAGAAATTTTAATGATGAATTTAGATATCTCTACCTGGTCTGGGTGTTTGTGTGCTTGTTTCTGTGTGTGTCCGTGGATACAGGTTATAAATCCTGTGGGACTTTGAGTATGAAACGTTATGTGAAATATTACATTAGGTATGTTTAATACTTTGGTTGTGTGGACAAAGTGATTGCTGGCAATTTACGATCCTACCCGAAAACCTCCACCAAAATTCAACGACTTAACGCTTTTTTTTTTAATGAAAATACGATAATTTCAGGGGATCTTCGTCCCCGCCGCCGCCCAAGTCGCGTCGCTACGACGCGCAGTGGGAGGCGCACGCAGGTAACTGGGTAACTATGTCGCTTGTACTAGCTCGCACCTACTCACCACTGACCACACTAACCTTAGCGAGATATGGCCTACTAAATTACATGCGTTCTTTATCAAATATACAATTTGTATGTCGATTATTATATATCTCGAATATAGTGGTATAATGTATTCACGACCGTATTTTGTACTTAAACTAAAGAACGATCGTCCTCACTATAACGTTGTTATTTTTTACGATATAGTCTGTTTGCTCCTTGGGGTTCCGTACCCAAAGGGTAAAACGGGACCCTGTTACTAAGACTCCGCTGTCTTATGGAGAACTCTCAGCCGTGCGGGTTTTCTCACGATGTTTTCCTTTACCGTTAAAGCGAGTGATAATTAATTCATAATACGCACATAATTTGGAAAATTAACAGTAGTTTAATAGAATATATTTCGAGAAATAGAGAGAGGTGCGTGCTAGATTTGACCCTCGACCCAATATAGCGGGGTCATATATATATATAGCTGTAGCTCAACTGTTTACTTAAACTAAATTCAATTTATTAATTAATTTCAACTAAACTAAAGAGCGACACGCGTCACTGCGCCTAGTCGGCTATTCACGACACGACGATAGGACCTATGCGGAGGATCGATGAGCCTCCTTGCATTCGAATTTGATATTTATTGTGGCTCTTATTTATAGCTTGTTAATATAAAAACTCGATAAACCTATGTGTAATGATTTGATATTATTCATTAGGGGGATGTTAAATAATTATCTTTTAAGCTTTTAATTTATTTCAACTAATCTTTTAAACAAGTTTAATCATGGGGTAGAGACGCGCAACTTAGCCGTAGTCTAGAGTAGGTTGCGCACCTATGGGCCGTATAAAGTAGTTTTTAAAAACCTCTTCAATGTTCTTCAACGAGCCCATTAAAATTGTATCATTTTCTCGGTTTAGACTGCTTTTTAAATTTAATGCTGAATATATTTTAATAATGTGTACCTAGAGGGAACATAACCTAGTTTTTCAAAAGTAGAAGAAATGTATCAGAAGTTATTTTAGTGAATAAGCTTAAAAGCAATATAAGCGCACTGAAGTATTAATTCATTAATCACTTCTCTACTCCATTAGATTATAATATACAATCGGTTCTTTGAAACAGATAGATATGTACATTACTAATCACATTAAGATCTAAATCTTTTCAAGTATGAAAAGATTGATGTCAAGTGAAGAAGCGTAAGAAGTATGTATGAACCGTAGCATTTGGCGGTCATTGGTATCTGCCTACCCCGATGGGAGACAGGTGTGAGTTTATGTTATGTTTGTGTACCTATAAGATCGAATAGAATTGTTTAAAAGCCATATCTCAGCTACGTACGCTATGTACCTCCTACACGCACTGCACGCTGTAACCTTGATTTATGCAAACACATTATTTATATTTAGTAATTTTTTAACATAATTTTGCTAAATATTTTGACTGCGTGGTAGTTGTGTTAAATATTTTTATTGTCAATATTAGTTTATGCTTATTTTTGAAACCCTATACTTATTTATGCAATGTAGGTTATGAAGTAAAGT
The DNA here is from genome assembly GCA_018250115.1 of Doberes anticus. Lineage (NCBI taxonomy): Eukaryota > Metazoa > Arthropoda > Insecta > Lepidoptera > Hesperiidae > Doberes > Doberes anticus. The sequence goes on from DWKW01001034.1 coordinate 7,019, forward strand.
ATGCTTGTGATCATACATGGAAGTTTTGTAAATTTAAAAAGTGCATTATCAAAGAATCCCTCACTCACAATTTCATTGCAGTTATTGTTTTTATTGAACTTAACTATCGCATATACGTTTGTGTTGATAGTCCTGCTGCACCTATTTCTACCGTAAAGGAGCTGTGTGACCACTGTTGTGTTTCTGTGTGGTAAGGCAGAGTTCATTGGCCAGAAGACATTCCAACTTAGTCCTCAGGAATAGCATCCGCATACCTCAGATAGGATTTCAGTCCTACTTAAGGTTGGATGTGGATGTCTATGGCTGAAGTAACTTCTTAACCGCAGTGTCGACCTGCATTCTGTTAACGAATATATTATGTAAATATAAAAATACGTTATAAATTAAACAGCGATTACAAATTAATTGGTCCACATTGTGCACAGATGCATCGGGCTCTGAAAGCGCTGGAGACCCGGAAGAGGCCGCACAGCGCCAGCTGACGGACGACGGCTCAGACAGCGACGACGACTACCAAGACACCAGCCCGTACCTATAGGGGGCTCTAAGCTCGTTGAACTATATGGCATAGTATTTTTATACAATGTACTTCGTCCGTGCACCACATCGAAGGAGTTGACAGTGTGTGAGGCTCCGACTGAGAGCACTTTGTTCGATCTGTACTGTTGAGTTAAATTATTATAGAGTATGTTACGGCTTAAAATTATGGATGTCTTCTGCCAGAGTACAACTGAATGAATGTATTTAATTGTATTAGTTTAATCGTATATTGTTATTTATATTTTTGTGTAAATTTTTCTTATAAGGAAGACTTGAGAGTCGCCTGGAATTTGTTAGCACCGTAAATACAGATGCATTGCACTAGGTGCAAAAATTTATCACAGATATTATTTGTATAGTACTTTTTGACAATTAATTAAAGAGGTGCTTAATACAAAAAACGTTATTTATTTTACACCCGCTTATTAACCAAGGTAAGAGAGGATCGGGATCTCATATTATCATGTCAATCCCCTGAGGTTACCTCACCCCCTTTTAATGTTTTTTCGGTTTGGTTGTCCAGAATTAACATATCCACACACGATCTCAGATGAGACTATCAATTTAAGGGCAGATGTCCCAGTGTAAGTTGGCAAGACTGTCTCTGCCACTTTGGTCCCGTTTACTGCTCCTTGACAATAAATAAAAAATCCGCATAAAAAATAAGTTTCTATTTCATTTAAGTCTTCATTAAGAAATATGACCACTTTGTCTACACTGAAATTATTTATTACTATAAAAATTTCATTTCACTGTTTATAGTGTTTTAGTATATCTAAGATAAAACAAAATTACTTATAATAACTTGTTCAAAGGTTATAACATTAAAATGCAAAATTTATAGCATAAGTACAAAATTACAACAGTTGAATCAAAAATATTCATGACAAAGAATCTAGACATTATCGCGATAAAAGTATCAAATGTTATTTTTTAAATTAGTTTGATAATTTTTTTCTTACTCCAACTCACTCACCTAATAAAAGAACAGTGGCAAACTCAGAACCTAAATGGCCCAAAGGAATCTTGAACTTATACTACAAGTTATAAGTAATTAAATGCAAATAATGCATTATCTTTAGGAAATAGATGAATAGAACTAAGCATTAGTTGCAAAAGAAAAAAAAGTTAAATTTTACCTACTGCTACATGGACACTTAGATGAGTTTGAACATTATCTTATTCCTATGTAGTGTTAATGTTATACAATTTTACATTTAACATTGTTTTATTACTTGATTGGCCTGGGCTAGTGGAGCTAGAGGAAAAATTTGACATGAAATAACAAAAAATTGTTCAATTTTGGATTTAAATTAACATCAAAAACAGTTTATGCTGGATATTGACTAGGACATTCAATTTCATTTTTTAAGGCCAGTTGCGCTTAAGATTATAACTTTGATTATAATAAAGTAGACAATGGGATATATTGTTAGATATTATTGACAAAAATAATTTGAGATTTTTTAAAACTGTGTCACCACCATTTAGTTATGCAACTTACTTACTCTAAATTCAATAGATACCATGTTTTTACAGATTCAATCAAAAATTATAATTAGTTTATAGTCAGCTCAGCTCATATCATTATCATAATAAAAAGCTTACAATCAAAGTTCAATTATAAGCTGTTGTTTATTTTCTCTATTCTACTAAATATTTCTATTTATTCTTCCAACTTTATCTACAAGATTGAGCACACCTGGGGTTTTTCTGGGTTTAATTATATTTCAAGCAAAAAAATATAACAAAAGCTAATACATAAATGTCTGTGATACAGACAGGTTATGTTATTTTTGCTTAACTCAGGCAAAAAATAATTAAAAAAGTGACGACATTAAGTCCCAAAAAATACTACATATTCCATACTGCAACATTATACTCTTTTGTAGTTTTGAAGAATCATAATTTTCACAAACACTATCACATATATTATTACACCACAATGTTAGCATTGCAATAAAAATTGAGATTGAGATATTACAGATATAAATATATTATTTCTTAAGAAGATTTATTGAATCATATATAACTTGCCTTACATGCTGCAGTCACTAGTAACCAGTTAGTCTTTGTTGAAGACACTATCCCATAGTCTAGTATTTTCAGGAAAACCTCCTATGGCTGCCACTTGATGTTATAATCACAATTCATCATTATCAATACTTTTTGTTTCTCCTTTGGCATTGACTTCCTCCTCAAACAGGCAAGAATCATCAGCACCCTTTAATGCATGATGGCTGCACAAATGGTACTTGAGAGCTACCTTCTCTTGGAAGTTCCAATACCAGTCTTCAATAGTCTCCTCATTTTCTTCTAAAAGACTCTCGCATTGAGTCTTCATATGAGTGATTTCTGCAGATGGTTTGTCCCATAACTCCAATGGTATACCAAGGTCAACCTTCACACCTTTGTCTACCAATCCATGAAGAGTTTTGAACGTCTGACTCATTCCTTTGGCGAATCTAGTGCTATCGTCTCTTTCTTTGTGTATGTTGTATTCCAAAATTTTATCACACACTTTCTCCAATGACTCGATTAATCTGAGTTCCGACTTCTTGTAAGTAGTTTTTTTCTTTGGCTGCACATCGTCTAAAGAGTATCCTATTTCGATAACGTCATTTACTTTGCCCGTCTCTTCCAGTCTGCTTTGCAATTCTGTTGCGAGAACTTTGCAAACTTCGCACCTATTCGCGTACTTAACACCGACGTCTTCCTCAGTTTTAACCTCGACATCATTGTGACAGAGAATATTTATCGCGAGTAATGTTATTTGAAACGCTAAAACACAGATTTTTGCCATTTCGACTGCTGAAAATTAACGTACAAACTTAGTCAAACAGCGATATTAAATGCCGGCAGTAGATCCAAATTCCCAATCACCACAATATCAAAATATCACTAACAAATTGACATTTGACAGATGACAGCTATGCTATACCATTACCATATTACCAATGCCAAACAAATGTAGTCGATTGATTGGCTAGCTTGTTGAGTGGGCGAGAATAACATGTAGCAAGGCTCGCCACCTCAAAGTATTATCAAATAGGTTATTACATGATTGCATTTTTATCGCACCACTTTGTATTCGTGATTGGAACAAAATCACATGAAATAAAGATGATGCGGTCATCAAACAAATTGTGTGACTACTATCGTCATAAAAATCTATTATACCACATACAAAGGTACATTTAAAATCAGATATTGGATCAAACTTCGGTTTTAATTTAAAAACTAAAATCGAAGTAAAACTGTAAAAGTAAAAAAACTGTAAACCTATCGTTTTAAAAAATCGGCGCACTCAATCAAACACACCGATGTTTTTTCTACATTCCTAGTTTCTGAAGTTTAAAGCTTCACGTAATTGATCCCCGTCCTCGGTGATTTTTCTCGGGTAAAGGACAAAGGTACACCACAAGCACTTCACGCGGATCATGTCTTGTTTATGTATTGTCAAGCAAAACTACAATAGATTATGTGTTATCAGGCTATGTCATAATTGACTATCCAATATTTTTTTTGATAACTGTCGTAAACCGAAAATAGGCTCTAATGGACTTTGCAATGTACAGTGTAAAACGGCAGTGTTTATTCCCGTAGGTACAACGATCACTTCAGATATTTTAAAAAGATGTCGAATTTCAAATAGATAGGTTCAAGAAAAAATCTGCAACAAGTTTGTTTGGCAGCCCATCTATAGATTTTGAGTTGCTTCCAAAATCTCCAATTTATAAAAAAGTAAGATATATGGTGGTATTAAAATTGTTAACATTGAATGAAGTTATGTAGCTGATGTGGTCTAATCTATTATATTTATTTAAAGGATTATTACATTTGTCTAAAAAATCGTAGTTATATTTAGGCAACAGGTATTGTTTAAAGTGATAAGTAGTGATATAATATGATCATCCATACATCGCTCCATTCTTAAAAGTGCAGATTTCAGTGAATGAAATCTTAAAAGGGTAAAATATTACAAAATATATCATGTTTGTTGAACAATTTTTAATACATTTTCCTGTTTTACCAATACAAAAATAGTAAATAGTAAAAATAATATCATTACCTTGTTTTTGTTTATAATTAGGAATTCATATTTAGTAACCTTAGTATTCACTTATTTGCCAGTCATATTGTTGTTGCAGCCACTCTACCCAATCAACAGTCACAATTTTGTGCATTGTGACTTCTTCAAATATAATACTTGTAGAGGTTTTTGTAAATTCCAATTTTTCAAACATCTTGATGCTAATAACATTCTCCAATAATATTTTTGCCTCATAACTATTCAGATTAAGATATTTTATTCCATACAGCATCATTAAAATCACTGCTTCCCACCCAAGTTTCTTTCCTCGTGCTGATTCCTCTGCTATCATTATTTCAATTTCACCCATTGTGTCATCATTTTCTTTATCTATAATAAATATATTTGTATCTCCTACCATGGAACCTAAAAAAAATTTTTTCTTGAAACTAGGAAAAGAGAAGAACCTTGTAATTATGAACAATTGTTTTATTAAAACTTGTGTCATACCTACTTCATCATTATTTAAGTTAAATTCAGCCTTGTCTAATACTATGAAAGTGCACTCTGAAATCAAATAGTTTTCCTTTATTTTTCCACTTTGAAAATATTATTGTTATTACTAGACTATATGAGATTAAAAAAAACCATTTTATTTGATCTCCAAAGAATAAAGATGTTATTTAAAAGCTTCTGCCCTTCATGTTCCAGTTCATGAAACTCATTATAAACTGTGTCACTGATCATAGATTACAGTGATGTTTTATTTGCAGGTCACATACAGTGTGCTTGATCCTTTTATGTCAGATTGTTGAACATTTAAATGGTGTTACATCAGAAGAATTTATTACTGTCTTCATCTTCACTCCACCTGAGCTGCATATCATACTCTTCTTCCAAAGTCAAAGGTTCAGAACCTGTTAGTTTTAATAAGTCCTTAGATCTCATCCATTTATGATACCTGAATATGAAAATAAAAATACATATTATTATATTGCATTCATCTAGTATGTAATATACTGAAAATTATGGTAAATCAAATGTATGTATTTTAATATCTATGAATTATAAAATATTTTTATGAATTTTAATTTGCAGGTAGTTAATCTATTATACAATGGATTACATTGTTAGCAGTATTAGTGCAGGGCTTCCAATTTCAGCTTCACTCCTAATATTAGGGTTTATATCCCCAATATCAATTCAGTTGGATTTGAGCTTGTACTTGTAAATTAAGTACTGCAGGATTAAATAGTGATAGAAAACATGTGAAATTAATATGCAGGTTTGTTCATGTTTAAACCACCTTATCTCCAAAGTGTGAAATCTGTAGGTTAAGTGCAGTAAGAATTATTTAAAAAACTTTTTATAAATTTGAATACAGAATAAATTAATATAGTTAGGACTAGGCTAGGCTAGTTAAAGCTCACTTTGCAACATGGCATTCCCTGTAAGGCACCAGAATAACATTTTGTCCAATAATTTTTGTGTTTTTGTTTATCTTCATGGCTTTTTAATAATAATGTGTAAATAACGATTACTACTTTAAAACATACAACATACTAATTTTATCGAAACAAAATGTTTAAAACGCAACTTTTTAAAAGTCTTTGAACACTACGTAACATATATACCTAAACGAAAAAAAAGCCTACGCTGTGTAGTGTGTACTGACTGACAAATATTGTCATTTTTGACAATTGCCTTGCCTAGCTATGCATTCCGCTGGACGCTAATTTCAATATGGGAAGCATGGAAAGTATATAAAATATTTATTTTGGTCAAATTACGTGAAACTTTGGCGTAATTAAACACACGTATTATAGTATTTTTCTAAACTTTACTCATGTGGAGGTAAAAGCGCTATCTTGCTGGAAAGTTGTACCAGCTTATGTAAAGACGACTAGCCCATATAAATTCATGATATCAAAATAACGTCAGTGAAACCGCCGGGCATGGAATAGCTATTTAGTATTTTCAAAATAAGTGGTTTCTATCCCGGATAAGCAATAATCCGAGGTCAGAGGTAGAATAAATCGCTAAACGCAGTACGTGCAACATTACTTGACACAATATATGTATATCTGTGGCAGTAATTATTCCGTGAATACCCATTCCGACGGGCCCTATTCTTCGACGTGGCAAAGGCGTTCGACAAGGTCTGGCACAGCGGCTTAATACATAAGCTTTACAAAATGGGAGTGCC
>DWKW01001035.1:0-13796 GCA_018250115.1 Doberes anticus
ATTTAACATTAGGTTTTTTTTTTATTCAAACGGAATAGCAAACGAGCATGCAGGCCACCTAATGTTAAGTGGTCACTGCAGCCCATGAACATCCACATCAAACCTCAACTAAGACGAAAGTCCTATCTGAGGTCGTATGTAGAGCGTTGCTACTCATGAGGACTAAGTTGGAATGCCGGACAAGCATATTTAGTTAGTGGTCCAGTTTATTTAAGTATCACTCAAAAGTTTGTTAATAGTACTGGTTGAGATTTGACCATCGTCATGAACTATTGTATTAATCCTTTTCATTTCAGACTTAAATCTAAGTGGAGGTTATTAGGTAATTGAAAATGGTGACCACTAACTAAATATATTGTAAGAAAATCTAGTTTCAACCATGTGCATTCAAACCGTGGCCTAACTAACAGCGGCAGCCACCAAACGAATCTGATCACTGACCCATGAAGCAAACAGAAAGGAAATTTTCTTCTGGCTAGGAAAATACAATATAAATAACTCCATTGCCCCTACCGCCTCTACATCACCCTATGACAAAAGAGTTATCGGTGCGTTGAAAACAAAAATGGTCCACTGATTTATTACAAAGGCCCGTATTAGCAGCGTGATTTGTAAAAAATCTGGATTCTGTTACGTTATATACGTTGGTTACAAGTAAATGTACCCTACATAGTAAAGTTGGAAAGTTGAGCATTAATTACGAGGTGTGACAATGAGGAGTGTCAATCCGCACTTAGCCAGCGGGGTGGTGGAATAGGGCCTAAACCTTTCTCATTTCTGAGAAGAGAGCTATATCCAACAGCATAACAGTAGTAATAATATGTGGTATTTTTGATGGACAGAAATGAATGTAAGTACATATTACTGAACCACCCACCGTCTTTACGTGTTCATATTTAAAAAGTATGTTACACGAGTTATGTATGAGTTTTATGAAAAGTTGTATTTTTTGTAGGTAAGTGGTTACTGCAGCCCATGGATACCTAGTATTTCTAGAACCCGTTGTATCAACAGGATCTAACGGACTGCCTTTAGATAAAAAATACAGTTTAAATGTGTTCAATAAATATTTGCTCTTAAATCGAATAGAAGCAAAATCCAACACTTTAAAGAGATACTTCTTGCCCTTGACAATGTGCGTATCATTAATATTAATTTAGAGCTTTCCTTGGACCGCAAAGGTGAGCTGTGTCACCTCCAGACAAGCGCTAGTCAAAGGACACAACGTCTTGTATGGCGGAGATAAATTCGTCTATCGCAGAAAGATGATTCGCGAAATTATGTATTTACGTAGATAACAAATTGAATTGATTCGTAATGAGACAGATTTTTTTTTTTGGTTTTAAGTACTTAAATTTGTGTAGGTATCTATTATAGTTTTATATTGTATCAAATAAACCTGATAGATTTTAAGCTTTTGAAATTATACTGGCTACAAATTAAAAGTCTTTGTAAGCTTTTAAAGGTACAACCGTTTAAAATAAATCCACTGGCATGATCCGTGGAGTAACGCGAAGCTGAAACAAAAATGACCTGGAGCTCATAAATCTAGTTGCGACGAAACTGAAGATTAGAACCTAGCAAGTGAAGCCAAAACTCGATATTGGGTGAATAATCGTCGCCACTACCGGCGCGGTAACCGGCCGGATGTGCCAGATTTATACCCGCGTACCCGGGTGTACCCGCCTGTGACCGGTCTGTACCCATTTATATGAACGTACCGTTACGTCGCTGCGTCGTATCCGCACTGTCGTCGAGTCGCTGCTCTTCATAAAGCACCCGATACGTCGGCTCGCCTTGAGGGCCACAATTTATGGTGTGGAAACGTCATCGGACCCCGTGTTTGGGGATAAATCATATGTGTTTGCTTAGTGCATGAGACGTCTAAATTTCTCGGATGTATGCTTGAACTGCTATCATATTTATGATTTTGGGGGACGTTATTTAAAGTCCAAAGATGTTGTTTTAAATGTCACTGGTCGGTATTGTAAAACAAGCGCGGTCATTTTGTGGATTCTTATTATCATTGTATCAACAGAGTTGCTTTTTACTGTGCTATTATTGCCAGGCAGAACTCGATTCTATGAAGAGGGTGAAAAAGATGAAAATCCTCAGTACGTAACGATTAACGATGGCGAAGAGTAGGTTAGCTAACTGCACATCTGTTATTTGTTTTAACAACTATCAATTACTATATTTTAAAATCTAATCGTTAAAAATTTGTTTCGGGTTGACGTCGGTCCGTAGTAAGAAGCAGAAATTCAAGATCATTGGTATACCAAAACTTATTATTGTTGTCTACGATAGTGGAATTGTCTCATATCGAAGGCACGTCTGCGGAGGCACCACCGCCGCACATATTTCTCCCGTAAAACACCGTTAGGCAGAATACACTGGACAAGATGCATTCCAACTTAGTAGGTACTCAGGACTAGCACTGCAACCACGGTATGATATGATAACAGTAAAACAATGGGTATGAATCATATATGATTCATCGAACAGGAAACCTGTTAAGTGACATGCTCGTTGACCTTTAATAAATAAAAGAAAAATTAACTTTATTGTTGTGAATCTAATAAATTGTTCACCTGAACATTTAAAAAAACCTAATTTAAATAATTTAGACCAGATAAATTTACACAGATATGTGAACTAAACATATACATAGTATAGCACTCATTGAATCTGAGATACGTACGATTTTCGACTATGAATGTGTAACCAATATTACATCTTATAACTATGTAGTACAACTATTTCACACTTGACACAATCACTTCCAATTCTGTAACTATATTTTTATGAACTTTTTACTGTCTTAGAGGATTATGCTTTATCTTCCAATGCAATATTATGACTGAAAGAATACAGATATAAGAATTTAAAAAAACTCGATACACAGGTAACTCAGAAACAATCGGGTAACAACATTACATACAACAAAAGCTAAAAATTGGGTCAAATCCCTCAGGGGAAGGTAAAATTTACGACTTGCCTTGTCAACTGAAATGCTTATGCAAGTGATTTCAAAACAACAATACAACAGTAGTAGGAAGTCAGGTATGTTTATGCGAATGGAGATTTGCATGAAGTTTTTAGCTTTCACTTTTATTGTCAGAAATTTGAATAATAGGACCGTTTAAAAACGATTTCGGTAGTACGTTTCCCTTCTTTGAGCATTGTGTCAAGGTGTCAATACCCTACAGCCGAAGCCTATTCATTTGATTGTAAATAAAACGTGTCATATTAAGGCTAGAATACATTCGTTTTCAATTGGTTGGATATCTTTGGCAATAATCTAAGTAGTTGAAAATGAAAAATAAAAAAGTAGCATTTCAAAAAATTTACTTTCACGGACATTAATGTTTCTACTTTTTCTTTCCTATACCTAAGTAGGTACCTACTAAAATGAATCATAGAACCTATCAATTAGGTACAAGTTCACAAATCATGTTGATCAATACAAAGTTTACAGCCAAAGAAGGCCTAAAACAAACTTCGCCATACAACAAAAACCCATTGTTATGCCCTGCTGGGTACGGGACTTCTCTCAACGGTTGTCACCGTTGTAAGATAGGCAACAGACCTGCAACCCGGTCTAGTGTAGCCAAAGTGCGGATTGGGGAACATCATGGGTCTTGTGAGAATAGTATGAAAACGCCATTTGTATGTATGTGGATTTTTTATGTATGCGAAGATGCATGCAGGTCACCTGATGATAATTGGCCACTGCAACCCTTGGACATACAAATCCAACTTAAAATGGGAAGTGACAGCTTAGGTCATACATGGAAGCGTTGCTACTCCTGAGGACTAAGTTCCTAAGACCCTTCAAACCAAAGCACAGCATTGCTCCCACTGTTGCTTTACGGCAGAAATAGGCGCAGTGGTAGTGCATCACTATATAGTACTATAGTAGGTATTTGTGTACTTGTTTCTGTATGTGTCCATGGCACCCACGACACAGGTTAAAATCTACTGTGGGGCTGTGAGTGTGAAGCGTTATTAATATTATTGTTAATTATTGTTATATTTAATTATTGTATTAATCCATTATATTTACAAAAAATATCATAATTTATGTTATGTCTGACTTCATCATCTGTTTAATTTCCCTGATGAACGGTATTGGCAGTACCTTAATTGATATAATTTTCGTATAATCAATTGATCATTTGTTAATTTTCATTCGTACATTGAACGGGAGCTTTCGAGCTCAAGTTTCCGAAATGTGGCGCCATCTATCTGTTTACGCGGACAACATTTCGTCTGTGGCAAAACAACCTTCCAACCATTTACTCAAACCATTTTCACCCTCAAACCACCCCAACCAAACTTCGATACGAACCTTTTCGACTCGCGCCGCTAGCGCCATCTCTGGGATGGCGTTGGAACTTTCGAAAAAGCTCGTAGTTCACAGTTTTGCCGTACAGCAGCGCCATCCCGAAAGCTTTGAATGAAACAAAAAAGAATATTGGAAATGAATTTTAGGCGCCTAAAGATAGAGTTGTTTTTCGGGTGTTAAGATTGCGGGAGCGTCGGACAGAGTATGCAAATTAACTTGCCATTACATGGTAATTTATTTGAAATGAATGACCACTTTGCGGTGTAGTGCATCGAGCACTGAACGTTTATATGGGGACCCTGACCTTATATCGCGCCAATTTATAGCTTTAAGCCGTTAAACGTTCTTTTACGTAACAGCTGTTGTGTCTCGCGTGATGCCTTAGCATACTAACCTTGTTAATAAAGGACTTTCACCTGCCTTTTCATTTGTTTTGAAAGTTAATAAGTAAGTTGCCAAAACTAGAGCTTTGTCGTCGAAAACATTTAAATGATTCCAAACGCTTTGTTTATTTCTGTTATTTATCTTCTAAAATTACACAACATAGGCGTTGGATTTCACTGTTAATTTGATCATATAGACAGGATATGATGTCTCTAACTTCTGTGTGAGCCCTTCCGGTTCCCCACAAAAAACTCGGTGAATCTGTAGGCTAATAGGGCTAACAGCATGTGACATTAGAAAAAAAAGCTTCTAACTGTACGTATTTTTACGTACTTTAACAGCTACTATTATTACAGTGGGTACAATACGGTTGACATTGAAGATTAGTTAGGTTAGATTAGGTTAGCGTGACTTGGCGTAGAGAGGAACACCGTGGGGTTTTAGCCAGTTGGAGTAAGGCATAACCCTCTATCGCCCCCACGATCCATGACATGGATTTCCCCACAAAAAAAAGGTTAGGTCTTTTCATTCAGAGACTTCATCCTATTAGACACTTTCGTAAGTATTTTATCGGCATCTTAATCTAATAGAAAATGTCATAATGTCATTCATATCGTCTTTACACAAAAAAAATAAGACATATTCAAGTACACTAGTGAAGATTTTACAAAAACATGATTGAGTTCTTCACATCTTATCAGCCGATCCGAGCCAGTAAAGACGTGAACGGGTATTCCGTATTTATAAGGTGAAACAATATGTTATTTGTGAGCAATAAGATTTATGAAGACGGTGAATGTATAAGTAAAGACGTATAAACCTCGTACGAAGCGCTGCGAAAAAAAACAGGTTTAATGTCCGCGAAGACCTTTCTTATTATTTTTGTAGATACGTTTAGATTAGTTGAGGTTTGAGTAAACCATAATTTATAAATTTTCATCGGTTTTTGTACATATAGCAATACAATTTCACAATCGTTACCACGGGTTTAAGAGAAAAAACAACATAAAAGTACAATTCGTCGCGTCACTATAAAACGAAACGACAGGACCCGTTGGCGTAATTGAAAAGATAAAAATCAGTAAATTATCCAATCACAATATTTAACGGACGTAATGGCTACATGAGTAACAGTTGGCATCTCATTATTGTAAATCATAATTCCATCATACAAACCGATCGAACAAAAATATTTCAATCCTTATTTCTTATACCCGAGCAATCTGGAAAAACGGCGTGTAATACCAAAAAGGTTGCATGGGAACCATATAAATATTGGAAGAAATAAACTTTTTGTTCACAGTGTCACCTACTGGGTACGTGTCGACGCGACAACTACTTAAATTGGACATCTCGGTTGATACAAACAGACGGTTCGTTGGAAGCTTTCGTTAATGACTTGCCGACAATCAATTGATATCATTGCACGCATCGCATTTAACTTACGACACGTACTGCTGATGATCAAAAATTGACGAATGTACCCGAAACAGATAAAGAGAGCGAGGTACATGTGACAATTAAAATAGCAAACTGCAAAAAGTGAACGATGCAAAATGTTATAGTGAAGGAAAGGAACAATAGTGGTGCGAATGTTGTAGTCAGATATTACAATAATGGTATCGATTATAATTTGCGTGCGATCCAGCCAGAGATATGGGTGAGAGGCGACACGTAAGCGACAGGCTTCCCCAATCGGCGACGCGATCGGCGCTGGCGCAGCACCGCACAATGCTATCGTTCCTCTGCGATCGCGGACATGCACTCTCGCGCCATTACGATTGGTGCTCGGACGCGCCTATGCTTCGGTGATTAGCTATTTTCAATATGCTCTTTTAATTCAGGCAGACTTTATTAGACTCGTTAAGTTTTATCTATCCTGCTTCAGAAAATTTGATAGAAATTACGACAGAAATGAAAAGATCGTTTTCATTTAAATTGGAGATGAAAGTAATATTTCATAAAAAAAAGTAAACGTTCTATCCATATCCTTGTTGGTAGAGATAGGGCTCGTAAGTTAAATAAACAAATAAATATCGTCTCACACTCATAGCCCCACAGTAGGATTTAACCAGTGAAGTTATGAGTGAAACCTAAATTGTAAAAGATTTGTGGAAATAGTCGCCATTATTTCGAAGGATGCAGTTTTAAAATTAAAGGATGAGCGAAGTACCTACTCTATCGTGTGTTTCATGGAGATATCGAAAATTCTCCTTAAGATAAGGAGGTGAAGTTGGATCGTTCAAGATCGAATAGAGCTATTCATAAAAATACTTCTGCATCTTCTGGCCTAGTTTTAATCCCCTTGTTTCGGGGTCGGTTCTCCTTTTATGAAGATGGATTTTACGTCCTGGGTTGTCTCTAGAACTATTCGGGCTATCATTCAGGTGTATTGTATATATATACTAGGGATATACATAAATCATTCATTCATACATATATCTTCAAGCCCTAACCAACTTACATTTGGGGTTTCCGCAACTTCTAGGCTTCTCTCTCATCTCATCGTGTCATGTGATTCTTGGTCATCTGAATAGGCTGTTGTTGACCAAATAAACATGCATGACTTGCATGAATCATAAATCTATGTAAGCAATCAATCATATTGTAGGGTTTGAAAATAGCTCCTTTTTTGAATTTAGCAAAGTATGACATAAAAACTGTTAATACAGTTACCAAGCATTAGTAAAATCCTATTCCCATGGTCCAGTAAGTGGATACTTTGCATTCGTATTTTAAGGTCATAAAACGACGTTCACCTCCGTATAGTTCAAAACACAAGAGAGTAAGCTAATTGCATTATGCTTATCTTAATTATATCTGTATGTAGGAATTTGGATATTCTTGGGAATTTCGCAAACTAAGACATGGAATTTTTATTTTTAATAAACTCTAAGATTCCATAAATATACATTATGCAGCAACGGTAAACATTAAATAATGTTAGAATTTTAATATGATTACAACTTGTACTGTTTGTATTTAAGTACGTTTCCGAGTTATTTATATATGAAATCTTATGTTTCCATCTAAGAAGATTACTTCTCTAGAACTTATGACATGTGAAACATCCAGCGGGCAGAAATGTTATTAAGTGTATCGTCGCATCATGACTGAGCTAATGAGAAGTAATGAGAATGACGGTAAGGACGGGAAATAAATTATTTAATTGATCTTCATATCAATACGATTATCAATGAAATTAAATTTTTATATTTTCCGTCTATCGCTTCCCGCGTTTACTTCATCTTTTGTATCGAGGCAATGTCGTCGCCGTATATTAAGAAAAAAAGACATATCCATTTAACAGGCATGGAATAGTAAAGATAGATCAGGTATTTTTTTTTCTATTTAAGCCTATCTATATGATTTTAAACTGTGAAAGTCCATTCATTTATTCAGTAGATTTATTGCGATTGGCGAACTATTAACCATACCATAGACAAAAAATAAAAATAAACATTTCTAGTTCACCTATTTCACTTCTTCGGTTATTTCTGTAGTAAAGCAGCAGTGCTTGCAGTGCATTCTATGTATTTCTATTTAGAGGGTGTGATTAGGTAAAATACACTTGACAGGAGTCGATGCAACTAAGTCCTAAGAAGTAGCAACGCATCTACATACATAGGACTACGGTTGTATTGGCGGTTGGATGTGGATGTCCACGACCTGCAGCAACTATTTAACATCAGGTGGTCTGCATGCACGTTAAAATGCAAAGTTAAAAAATTGTTAAGACGTTTCAAGTTAAACCAATGGGCGTACGCTGCGAGACACCTCAATTTTTTTGTGATAAGTGGGTGTTGTACGTGAGATTGTGATAAGTAAGCGTACAAACTATTATTCCATCATCAACCCATTATTGTCCCGCTGCTAGGCACGAGTCTTCTCTCGGAGATGAGGAGTTTAGGCCATAGTTCACCACGCTAGCCAAGTACTGATTGACGGACTTCACATGCCTTTGGGAACGTCATGGACAACTCTCAGGCGCAGTTTTTTTGAAAATTTATAATAGATAATATTTCGAAATATAGAGGTGATTGCCGGGATTTAAACCTGGATCCACTATAGCAGGGTCGAGATGCTTAACTAAAAGGCTATCACTCACTACCGTTAGACCCATACTTAATTCATTCCAAATTAATTTATCCGCAAACCAATTTCGCAATATATGTATAGGTACAGCATTGAATAGTTGATCTCACGTAAGAACCATCTTGTAGGAATAGAATAGAAATTAGTAGAAAGTCCTGGCACCTACCGCAGCCGGTCCAAAGCGAACAACTCATTAATATTTATCACTAAATACACTATTAACAAATCTTTAAATTAAACTTCACAGTACTTACATATTTTTTATTTTAAAATTTTAACGCAATAACAAAAGAGTATGCAAGACACTGATGTTAAGTGGTCACTGCAGCCTGGGGTCATCCACATCAAACCTCAACTAGGACGGAAGTGATATCTGCGGTCGTTTTTGGATGCATTGCTATTCCTGAGGACAATGTTCGAATGCCTCCTGTCATTTGCCTTCTGCCTAACCACACCATTCAAACTGAAACACAGTTCGCTCAATGCTGCAATACCGCAGGAATAGGTACCATCGCAGCGGTGGTACCATCATAAATATAATAAAAGCCTTCGACATAATACTCTACCACCATAGAAATTGTAATGATTAATATTTATATATATACAGTTACATGTATGTTTGGTAGGTATGTTTCTTAAATTCTTGTTTTACTATGTTGTAGGTAGATACCTATAGTACGTAGTATAGTAGTATGTATGTGTGAGTACAGCTATCTTCGAAATTTTCGTAGAATAATATTTGATGCGTAATGAAGTTTCGATTTACTACGCCGGTATACGAATTTTAGAATGCATCAAATTATAATCACAACTGTCTTATTTTAAATGTACTAACTAATGTGTCTTTAACATTTACTAAATGGGAAGAAAACTCATAAATTTTTAATCGTACTCGTTTTTAGGAAGATTAGTAATTGCTGTCGCTGTCGTGTTGGTGAACTTCGTTTAGAGTGCATTTATTCAAAATCATATAGATTTTAGAGTCGGCTTGTAATATCTACAAATTTCTTTAAAGTAAAAAAGTGGTTGTTCTGAAAATTTCCTAATGAACTTATAACAACTTTTGCGTCGTGAGTTCAATATGCTCACTATAAAATAGACTTTCACACAAAATGTCTGATCAAAGCTATAGTAAAAGCATTCCAACTGCCAATGTCCGTCCATACCCATGTCTCCCTGGCAGGTGTGCACGGATGCAGCTGATGCAAATAGAAATTAGATGTT
Source organism: Doberes anticus (assembly GCA_018250115.1). Taxonomy (NCBI): domain Eukaryota; kingdom Metazoa; phylum Arthropoda; class Insecta; order Lepidoptera; family Hesperiidae; genus Doberes; species Doberes anticus. Next base: position 10,052 of record DWKW01001035.1, read on the forward strand.
GTCTATTGCCTGTTTGTAGCGATTGAGGATGGAGATGTAGGTATGAGTTTTTCATTATTTTGATTTAAAACATGAACAGTGATTGAAAATATGTGAAACGTTCGATTTTCATTGTTCCAATAAATATTTTACAGCATTCAAAGTAGATTTGAAGGTATTTACGACGGTTTGAAGGTTTGAAGGTATTTACGGTTTCTGTGATATACTGTGCGTGATAGACCACTTATATTAAAACAGTGATATTACCAATATAGTTACCGGGTGGCTGTGGAGTGGAAAATAATAATAAATAAAAACGTAGGGGCTACTTATCATCGGATATTCTACTTCTAACGGCTGTTCCGTTACAAAATAAAAACATACAACATAATTCCTGATTCGCGGTCTAGACATAAAATCTAGATAGATTAAATTTGATCACTCAGCCCGTATAAAAATGTTAAAAACCTTTCACGTTCGAATTAGGACTACTAAGCTTGATGAATTGTGTGACTATGATCTTTAGATACCAACTTAAAAAATTTACATTAGTAAAATGCTTTATTTATAATAAGCCAACTACTATAATAAGCCTCTACTGCCACCCATCTATGCCTTACACATCATTTAATTTATGAACTTTTAACGTATCACTTACACGAATGCCACTATAACTACAGCAATAATTCATTGCTGTTAAATATAATCGAATACAGCAATAATAAATTGAAAATGTAAACGTTTTATAAACGCTCTTTTTAAGCCTTATGTCATATTTTATTATAACCAGTAATTCCTTATAACTAGCAATAAAACCTTTTATTGCATGCCTAAATTGGTTCAAGAGTAATTTATCATGTAGTCGAACGGAGTTTTTTTTTAGTCCTACCACACGTCTTGGTTAGATATTTCTATTTTGCACACAATACAAAGCTTGTTCCGTATCACGTCCCCGCGTTCACAAACAAGCTCAGTTTTCTTCACAATCCGAACAAACTAACGCCAATCAAATGCATCCGGTCCAACAAATCGTGTCTTACCCTAACGGCGAGACGAGTGGTTGCAAACGTCAATCTAACACGAAAGCCTGCAACGAGGTGTTTAATGATGCAATAATTTGCATAGCGGCCCGCTGCACTGAAAACTTGGTCTATTCTCACGTCTGTCTCTGCGCTCATCCGCACCTTCCTTTTAAAGCTACCACTCTTGTTATGTGAGCCTGCATGTGCTAAATATCGCGCTCGGCCAACTATCATCCTTCTTTTTTAAGCGCCCAGCGTGCAAAAGAATGCAATTCATTTGCATTCTAACAGCTCTAGCGCAACTGGATAAAGTCAATTGCTACCTTAACTCACCATTTAATTTGCGCCGGTCGTTTATAGTCTGTTAAGCAGCGAAATGATTACCTGAAAAGGAAGGAAATCGCTTTATTATACGATGCACAAACGTCATAAAAGTCAAGCAAATGTAAACGAAATCATTAAAAAGCACAAATTGAAAATGAAAAACGTGTCGAATCAATTAAGGGGCGCCCCACGAAAGTGTCGGTTCGGCGTTGGTTCGGTTCGGAGAGCGGGCACGGGCCGCTCGCTAAACCTCGGCGCACAATCTGACATTTATGAGTGCCATAAAAACGCTCAAGTAGTGACTTTTACTACTTGTTTAGTGAACATAAATGTCTTTGCCTTACCCGCGCTCAACGTCCTCCGTATTTAAAAGCGCACAGTTTCGTGCACAGTTTTGTTCCTTTTGCCTCTTTTTATTTACTGTTACTGTACTGTTATGCAACTGTATAATGCTTTGGTTACTTTTCAGCGACGATTTATGGATGTCGTCTTTTGTCTTTATTTTGCTGTGAGAACATGCTTGTTTTAGTTTGTTATTTTTATTGCGAATAACGAAAAATACAGTGATAGAGGTATGTCCAGTCAAAAACTAGGAAAACATTAATATAACAGTTATTAAAAGTAAAGTTGAGAGAATTCGTAATAATATATTCGTAATATTCATAAATCGTAAATCAAAAGAAATATATTGTGGGCACGTACCGTGAGATCCGTTGGCGGAAATCAACCTACATTATCGTGATGTTATTTACACTTGTCATAAGTGTAATTAGGTGGTTAATTCCACCGTACATCCTCAAGGACTGCCGTCTTATTTTGAGGGAGCCCCTATTACACTTATTTAATGTCTGCCTGACAAAGGCGACCTTCCCCGATCGGTGGAAACTCACCCGAGTGGTGCCAGTACCGAAGGGAAAGGGTGGACCGGAACCGAGCAACTACAGACCGGTGGCCATACTGTGTGCAACGGCCAAGGTGTTTGAGTCGGCTATCCATTGCGCACTATATACGCAAGTGAGGGCCCAGTTGTCCGACGCGCAGCACGGCTTTCGTCCTGGTCGTGGAACAACGGGCAACCTTATAAGTTTGATGACACGATTGGTGCCAGCGGTGGATGCGGGACGACAGGTGGATGTCGCCTACTTCGATTTCCGGAAGGCGTTCGACACGGTTGACAACGACGTCCTGCTCGCGAAACTGGCTAGCGTAGGCTGCACGCCACATACGCTGTCTTTCTTTGCCAGCTACTTGCGGGATAGGCGTCAGTACGTTGACTGCGGCGGGCACCTTTCGGACCAGTATGAGACTAGATCAGGCGTCAGTCAAGGTAGTAATTTGGGCCCCCTCCAATTTGTTATCATGATAAATGATTTACCGGATGTGGTCCAGGATTCTACGTGTCTATTATATGCTGACGACCTGAAGTTACTGCGCGAAGTAGGTCACATAGCAGACCACACTGCACTTCAGGGGGACATTGACCGCGTTGTTGAGTGGAGTCGTAGGAATAAATTACACTTCAACGTTGAAAAGTGTTCCTTACTCTCGTTCAGTCGGGCCCGTGCCCCTCAGAACTTTGCGTATTGCATAGGGAATGAGCCCCTGCGGCGCGTCACAGAGGTGAGGGACCTGGGCGTTCATTTTACCTCTGATCTCAACTTCCGTGACCATATAACCGAAGTATGCAAAAAAGCGTACCGAAACCTTGGTTTCATATTAAGGCAAGCGAGAAGTTTCACAAATTTTGATGCTTTACGCGCCTTATATGAAGCCTTGGTAAGGAGTCACTTAGAGTGTAATTCGGTTATATGGGCACCTAGTGAGATCAAGTATAAACTGATGATGGAACGAATACAAAATAAATTTACCAGGTTCCTCTACCAAAAAATGTACGGAGTCAACCCAGGCTATCCATTGCTGTATCCTACCTTGTTTGTAATAGGCATGGTAGGATACAATAAACTGGAGACCCGGAGAGAGCTAGCGTTGGCAAAATACCTATTAAGGGTGCTGCGTGGTGAGTTGGACAGTCCTGCGGTTCTGGAAGAGTTAAGGCTGTACGTGCCGAATGACAGTGTGGGACGTCGGCGGCGGCCGCCGCTGCTGGCAATACCGCACGCGCGTACCAATTTGCTGCGCAACGCACCTCTCACGCGGGCGCTGCGGATGCTCAACGCTGCAGCGTGTAGCATTGATCTTTTCAGTTGCACACTGGACCAGTTCACTACAATTTTTTGTAAGTTATACTCCTTTTAGGCAATATTTGTAATTTATTATGTATTGTAATGATTTAGCCAAATAATGTCACACCTTTGTAATATTATTATTATTATTTTATATTTTTTTTCTTTTACAATTGTGAATTTATTTTATTGTATTGTATTCGTTAAACATTGACATTTTATTGACTTCATTTAATA
>DWKW01001036.1:0-13793 GCA_018250115.1 Doberes anticus
ACTTGATGTTAAGTGGACATTGTAGCTCAAGGACATTCACATCAAAACTCAACTAGGATGGAAGTCTTATCTGAGATTATACGTGGATGCGCTGCTACTCCCGAGGACTAAATTGGCATGCCTCCATGTACAATAAATTCATATACGAGTAAGTTTAGTTACAACGCGGACGAAGTCGCTGGCGTCATCTAGTATAGAATAAAGAACGAACAAAACTCTGGAATTGCGCCTTTTTTTAATTGAGAGCCATTGAAGCTGGCGACGATATTCAGAGATATGATCATATTTACGTAGACCGAAAATGTACCGGATGCAATTGTTTGTATAATACCCATTGTAGTCATTACTTTTGAACGCATTTTATTATATTAATGTCAAAGTTTTGGTGTGACATCAATTGTCATTGTCAATGTCGATATATAAACATCTTTTTTCTACGTACGGAGGCATTTTCAATATGTTTTGATTTATGTATTAGAATCATAAAAGAAAATCGCATTGAAACTTAGGTTTAACTTTAATATTGTTGCAATAAGTTTAAAATAAAATGTCTATTACCACACTGGTGAGTACTTTATTTACTTTCAAATTAAATCACTATTCCGGCTTCTATTCTTCCAAATCTATTTCCTGCTGTTTTTATACTATTATAAAATTTCAGTATTATTTACAATTAAAAAAGGAAAATGCACACGATGAATCAGTATGGTGCTGTACATGGAGTCAAATAGAAAGCGAAAAACAAAAAGAAAATCATGAAGATGAACCTAATGAAAATTCCAAGTAAGGTTAACTTATGTCTGATCTGGAAAATAAGATAAAAATTACAAATGATTAGTTACTAAAGTTTATGTCTAGACTTGTATTATATGCCTCAATTTTTTTACACTTCCTTATAGGCTACAGACTATTATTAACAATTATTATGGTACTGAGGACACGCACAAGAACAAGAATACAAACAACTCGACCAGCTACAGACTTTTTTATTCCTCAATGATTTGTATCACACTGAGAATCGAAATCTTCTAAGTGTCTGTCCATTGTGAACTCCATGCTATATGAGTTGTCATTTGTTGTGTAGTAATTTATTGTATAGTTTAGTGTACCAAATGGGCTGAAGCTAAATGTTTTTTCTTTTGATGTCTATAGTATTGCAATTTTGATATGGATATGTTTCTTCTTATGTTAATGTAAAAAGTTGTTGATATTGCTAAAAAAAAATTATATGCTTTCATAAATTAAAGTCAAAATTATGATTTTGTGTCAAATAAAATATGACTTTAACTGTTCACAATGTTTATACATATCTAAGATATTGTTTTTTTTTTTGTTTTTTGTAAGATATATCTTAGTGGGTATTTTTGCTTTGTGTCTTAACTTATTTTGTTCATACAGTCACACCAATCACAATCAGAGTGCTCCTGACAACTACATTATAACAGGTGGACTTGATGATATCATAAAAGTCTGGCAACTAGAAAATGGCAAACTGGAAGAAAGGCATCAGCTAGAGGGCCATTCTCTTGGTGTGGTCTCAGTTGTGGCTAGTCCAGATGGGAAAAGTAAGTATACATTTGAACATTTGAGTTTAACATGTTATTCAGTATTAATGCTATGCTTTATTTAATTTGGTTGTAAAAAGAATCAAATCACAATTGGGCATCATAAAACAAGCAATGGATTAATCCAAAAAAATTATGTACTCTTAATTTATCGTTTATAATCATATGTCATCCATTGTGTACTAAGTACTCATTAAGTTTGTTCTTTTTTTCTTTGTATGACTCAGTCAAGAATATAATTAACATTGGTAATTATTATTACATATTTGTTGTTATTTAAGTCCCATGCAAAGTAAGTACATTCCAATCATATGACACAGTCTTTGGAATTTTTGTACAATTTGTTTAAATAGGTTTACTATTTATACAAAAATTTACAAAGTTATTAGCTTTTTTATAGTTTATAAGGCTTTTATTACTCATTGTTTGTAATCTATAAAGCAAAATAAATAACTAGTCCGAAATATATGTTATTCATACATTGTAAGCAATACTTACATAACTGTTCTAATATGTACAGTAGTACAATTTTAACTTCTTAAATTTTAGCTCTTGCCAGCAGTTCTCAGGATTCATCTCTAATAATATGGGATATTGTGACTGGTGACAAGCTGAAAACAATGGAGACAGGGACAGCAGATGTTTGGACATTAGATTTTTCACCTGATGGCAAGCATGTGATCACAGGGAGCAATGCTGGCAAGATCTTGATATTTTCTGTAGAGACTGGACAACAGGAGCAGGTCTTGGACACTCGAGGAAAATTCACATTAAGTGTAGCTTATGTAAGAAGTTTATCAATATTTGTTACATTTTAACCTGTATACTCTCATACAATGCCATAAAGCCAATACAGGACTGGCCTGTCTAAAATTATATAAGGAATATGCTTCCAATTTGGAAATTATTTTTATTCGAATGGATGCAAATTTCAGTAAAACCTGGGAATTAAGTCAGGCAGGAACTGGCTAATCACCCGTTGTAATTTCTTGAAGAGATATTTTTTAAGATAAGAGGTAATTTCACATTTCTTTAAGTGTAACATACCTAATTGACACAGTATGCATTTTTTTATAAATGTCTTAAGTTACATCATTCACTTAGTACTTTAATATGACTGATAATAACTGAACACTTTGGTTTCAGAGCCCAGATGGCAAATACATAGCGAGTGGAGCATTAGATGGTATTATTAACATTTTCGATGTAGCACAAGGGAAGCTTGTCCACACCCTCGAAGGCCATGCAATGCCTATCCGCAGCCTTTCCTTCTCACCTGACTCACAGTTACTGCTCACTGCATCTGATGATGGCCACATGAAGTTATATGATGTGTAAGATTTAGTTTTTTCTCTTAATAAAAATAAGTGTATTAAATTAATTGTGTTTAGTTTAATATCTAATATCTTTTTTTTAAATGACTCATAATCTATATTATATTTTTTGTTTAGGTTTGTATTTTCAAAGTTCAATCTTATATGTCCAACAGGGTACATGCAAACTTGGCTGGGACACTATCTGGCCATGCTTCCTGGGTTCTGTCAGTGGCATTTTCCCCAGATGGCAAAAGATTTGTGTCTAGCAGTGCAGATCGTACTGTCCGTGTATGGGACTTAGACAGCATGCAGTGCCAACATGTGTTCAAAGAACATAATGATCAGGTTTGAAAAAGCATTTTGTTTGCTGAATTGACAATCATAACTTTATTGAAATTGAAATAAAAAATTAAGTATCGATTTACTTCAACCCAGTTAGGGTTACTGATACTATTAAGTTCTATTTTTATGTAATTTGTTGCAGGTTTGGGGTGTGAAATTTAATGCAGAAAGCAATAAGATTATATCTGTGTCTGAAGACAAAAGTTTAAATATTTATGACTGTCCATTATAAGTTCATATAAAAACGATAAATAAATAAGAAGAATATATTACGTATTTTTTTTTAAATAATTTTAGACAAGGATCTCTTTATAATATTTAGCAATAATACGATAGATTCATGTCATGTATTTCAGTTTGAAGCATGTTATCAGACGAAATACACAGGATAGGAGGCATTCCAACTTAGTCCTCAGGCGTAGAAGTGCGTCCATACACAAAAAATAGAACATCGGGTCTATTTGAGGTTGGATGTGGATGTCTATGTGCTGCAGTGATCGCTTATAATCTGACCTAAAAGCTTGCATATTACTTGCTTCTCTATTCCCTAATCATAAAAAAATGTTACTATTTTCCTTTTTTTTCTAATGTCTGATGCCGTGGGCCACAGGGCATCAGACATTAGAACACAGCATCACCGAGTTTTTTGTGCTCGCCCAGAGTTAAGTGAGTGGGGGAGGGGTAGGAGTGATAGCGTTGGCCGTGAAAGCCTCGACCTAAGTACGTAACTCCGCCCCGAGAGCATGTTATGTTACTAAATTTCATTCCATGCTTTTATACGTTGGTTTATTCATTCAGTATTTTTCTCAAACATTGATAAACTATAGACAATACATTTTTTTTTACATTATAGCATGTAGTGTTTTTTAAGTCGATTTAATGTTTTAAAAGTTTAATACTATTTTTGAATACTTATTTTATTATTTTTAGATATTGTAATATTTAAAAGTTGTTTTAGGAGGACCAGTTATTTGTAAGTACGTGGCATATACCATATATGTCGTGGTTAATAAGAAAACCGATTTTGTGATTATTATATTGGTGGCAATCCAATTGGCTCGAACAGTGTATAATTACAAAATAGGAAACTTACGGTTACTTCTGATAAGTCATAGATAAAACACAAAAGATTAGAATAATAAATAATGATGACACGGTCCGAGCACTATTTTATTAGAATATGTCAAATGTCTGTCACATTTTAGTATTGACTGACTTGACTATTGAAGTATCGATTTTATTAACATACCAGCTTCATAATAATATTATTATATAGCCACGAAGTGCGTTTCTTAGTTTTATAAATCTAAAGATAAATACAAAGCGAAGAAATGTTACCTTCGTTAGTAAGTATTCAACCATACAACAATAATTAATGTCTTCATAAGTTACAAAAAATCTATACATATGTTAATCTGTAGCTCCTAATTTCATATATTTTTATTAAATATTACAGTATTCAGTGATAGTCAAAAGGGAATATGCACACGAAGATACAATTTACTGCTGTGCATGGACTCGTCTCAACCCTCCGGAAAATAAGCCGTAATATTTCTTACTTTGTTAATAACACTATAAACCAAGTAGTATTAAGATAAAGTAAAAGTACAGCAAATAATAAAAGATACATCTCTAGAGTTACACGACAGTGACCAGTTACCACCCGTTTCTTTTTTCTATATGATGTTTAAGGCAACAATATTTAATGTAACTACATACCAATTTTTTTTAACAGAGATGCCATTCACACTGAAATTAAATAAGTAATTAATATTTTTGACACAATACACATTCCTGAAGGTTTTTTAAAGACATATGAAGTTTGCAAATCCATACTAGGCCAGAGTGGTGGACTATAGCATAAATCTTTCTCACCTTTGAGATCAGACCAGTGGCCTGTTGTGAGAAAGTAGTATAATGATATATAAGGTTGAAGAATTGATTCATTCATAACTTTTAATAAATTTTAATTATTTCATCCACTCACAGAGATGCCCCCAGGGAGATAATTGTAACAGGTGGTTCACAAGGAGAAATCAAAATATGGGAATGGGAGTGCAGCAAACTAAAATTCCAAGATTCATTACAGGAACACACAATGTCTTTAACATCGTTATCATTCAGTCCAGATGGACACAGTAAGTTTCATTATTTATTTGGCATGGCTGGAAGACTCCACTTAGTTATGATTCCAAATTATTATAATATTGAACACTTTAGTCAGAGAGATAGATACTTTTTATTCTTTATATCAAGTAGATAGAATATAAGAATCAATAACACATAGCTAAATTTAAACAATTTGCATTCTTATTGCTTCATAGACTTATCCTCTAGGTAACCTAAATATTGACAAAGAAAACAAAATTGTGAAGATAGGAGGTGCATAGGGAATAAAACTGCTGTGTTTAAGTTTAAAGCGTATAGTTAGGTAGAATACTTAGGAGCAGTTACACATGTGGATGTGTATATATGGGCTGCAATGACCAATTAACAGCCATAGCCTGTTTGCTCCTTTACTACTTTGTTAGAATAAAAAAAGATAAAAGTGAAAGGATGTTCCATCACTACTACTTAAGCACAACAGTGTACAAATGTATATCATTTCCTAATGTTAACACTTCCTATGATAAAGATTATTTTGCATAAAACCACTATGTTTATTGCTAAAAATATTTTCTGATATTGAATTCATTTTATTCTATCCGTTCATCATAAAGGAATTTGTTTTCAGCTCTGGTATCAACATCAATGGATTTCAAAATGATCATTTGGGATATACTAACTGGACGGAGCGTCCATACAATACCTGCTCCTCAAGTTTGGCGAGGAACATTCAGTCCTGATGGAATGCACGTTGTGGCAGGCTGCCATACTGGGGACCTTGTCATCTACAATGTTGAGAAAGGAAGTGTGATGAGTGTCATTGATACCAGAGAGCAGTTTGCCATAGGTGTTGCTTGGGTAAATATGTATGTTTTAATAAATGTTAATTGTTAAAAAAAGTTATTTGAGTGTAAACTTTAGTAGCTCTATGTTGCTGGCAGACCATTAAGACATCTGTTGTCAGTAGTCACTTCAGTTCACAAACATCCATGATCAACCTAAAATAGAACTGAAGTCATGTCTTTCCACACTGCCAGTCCTGATGATCAAGTTAGAACTTTTACTGTCTAATGTAGCCTGCCTAAAACAATCTTGAATCCAAAAAATTACAAGGTTTTGACATAGGCTTCTAATACCATTATAAGGATCTTTTTTTTTAAATCACAAATCCAAGATGTTATTGGCCCCAGTCATTTAGAAGTGGAGACGCAGGTCCAACACGTACAGGCCCATTTGAGACACAGATACCTTCTTCAATTGCAGTTTTATACAGCTGAAGATGGTCCCCGCCAGGTATTCAGGAACTATTGGGAGGGATTTTAAACTACGTTTTGGATCTATGGGGGTATAGGGGGGTTATAGAGGGACCGGTAAATGCGTTATTGGGGCTATGGACATCTGTTCAGATTATAAAACAATGTAAACGAAGGCAGGTATTGACTCACCATCCACTGGATGGCCCCCCAAAGAGTGGCCCATGCCAGGGGGCAATATTGGTATGTGGCTCCATTGATTGACCATGAATGAACATGAACAACATGATATACAGCATGATCTCTCTGTAGTATGCCCTGTTATGAACTTTGGATATCAATTGAAATGGATGTGTTTTTTTTTTTTTAATGTTAATAGAATTGCAAACGAGCATGCAGGCCACCTGATGTTAAATGATCACTGTAGCCCATGGACATCCACTTCAAACCTCAAATAGGACGAAAGTCCTATCTGAAGTAGTATGTGGATGCGTTGCGAAGACTAAGTTGGAGTGCCTCTTGTCCAGTGTCTTCTGCCTAACCACACCCTTCAAACTGAAACACAGCAGTTCTCACACTGCAGCTTCACAGCAGAAATAGGTGTGGCGGTGGTGCCGCCGCAGGCGAGCCTTCGACATAAGGCTCTACCACCATCAAATACATTACATTATACATACAGTTTTCTTATTTTATTTGTGCAGTTACAACGTCATGGGCAAAAGTTTATATTAAATATTTTTTTTAGACTCCAAATCATAAATTTATTGCTTGTGGGACCGCAACTGGCACAGTATGTGTATTGAGTTCAAGCCATGGCAAGGTGATTCACACATTCAAAGACCACACAGAGGCAATCAAAGAAATTGCATTCTCACCCAACTCCAAGCTGCTACTGAGTGGTTCATCTGATTGTACTGCCAAATTGTATGATGTGTAAGTTTTTAATTTATTAAGCTTCTCTAGCATAATATTTTTCTCATGTAAAATAGCAGGTTAGCACAATTAAATATAGAAAAACACATTTGAACCATTATTGTCATTAAAAGACAGTAGACCTTCAATGTTTGATAACCGAACATTTTTGTAGAACATTTTTCAAACAGACAAAAATAATGTAATTATTTCTCCAAGCCCAGTAAAGATTTATAATACCGTACAAATTGCTAACTCCACAGATTTTCAGGACAAAAATATATGTTTAAATATTTTTTTATTCAGTGTGGCAGGAACCCTCCTTCATTCCCTCAAGCTGTCATCTTGTGTGATGACCGTGTGTTTCTGCCCCGATGGCAAGCGAGTGGGGCTTGGCACCAGCGATGGTGAAGTCGTGATCGCCGCGATTGATGAACTACAGGTGCTCAAGACATTCAAAGAACATTATGAGATAGTAGGTATCTAATAAAGACCCATAGCAGTGTAAAATAGCCTGTGTAAATCCTACAAAATTTCATCAACTCTCATGTTTGTAGGGCAATGAATTGATTCACATTGTTGGCATACTTTAGATGCCTTCAGTACAAGTCAATAAAAGGCTTTGAATGCAGGTATAGGAATCATATACCATTCATCATTTTAGCTCTGTTGTGCTGGCAACATGAAGAGGTAACAATCTTGGCAGTGATTAAAAATTAACTGAAATTCATATTAAGCTGAACTCTGTATTTCTGACTAGCGCTGCCATCAGGCTTATTAAAACAATACTTTGCGTAGTGAACATGTTTTTAATACATTTTCTTATTTTATTTTCAGGTGTGGCAGATCAGTTTTAATCCTAAGGGTGACTTTCTGATGTCAGTTTCCAAAGACAAAACCATAAATATTTTTGAAATACCTCCTATGATTAAAAAGTAGGTTGAATTTTGTAAAATCTGTGTTAAATTAATTATATATTTTTTGTCAGTGTCTATACAGAATCTACGCAAAATGTTCCAAAATCTTACATTGTTGTATCCTATCAAAATATTTTTTTTGACTGATATTTTTGTATATTTTAGTTTTAGTATTTGTAGCAATTAAGTTTAGTTTGTATTAAGTAATTTAATTTATTTATATCTCTAGCACCAAAGGAAAAGAATAGTGAAGTTATTTGTGACTGAAAGTCACTGTCGTGTTAATAACAGACTCGCAAACTAATGAATGAAGTTCCAAAAATAACTTTCTTCGCATTTTTTATACAAATCGGAATCATTATATAAATATATGTAGTTCAATAAATAAAATATATAGTGGAATAAAGATTTCAATGTGAGTGAATATAAATGTTGAGCCTTTATCGTTAGTAAAGTATTACTCGTCTTGCAAGTCGTGCAAAAGAATGCTGATGGAACCCTGGAAACCTGGAAACCTGTGACAGTCTGTTCTAACCAACTTTTAGACCTACATAATATATTACCAATAATGCGATGGGCATTAATTATATTAACATTTAGTGTTACAATATTAGTAGCCATATTACAGTAAGAAATAGTTTTAAGAAATATAATCGACGTCATTTTTTAAATATTTTGTTCTTGTTTCTGTGTGTCCATAGCACCCAGGAAACAGAATCCTGGTGTGGTAGGATATTACTAGAGCGTTATTATTATTATAACTTCGGAAGGCACGTTAAGTAGTCTGGCCCAGTGGCGGGGCGGCAGACTACGAGAGGCAAGCCTCCAGCGTAGAGCACTTCTCATAATTTTTGCCTATATTTTATTTTAGTTGAATTACCTGAATAAATTTGCAAATCCTTATTAACAATAAAAACCAAAATTTCCTTTTTTTATAACACGATGGCCGCACCATCTTTAGAAGCCTACGGCGGCCCGGAAGTTATTGATAGATAGTAGTCCTTAATTCTGATGCCTTATGCGTGTTTTGAGAACATCAAAATTTAACGCGTGGAACCATTTGCAACTTTGATAGAGCCTATGTTTTATTTATATTAGTAATTAAAACAAATCGTTTACTGCATTTAATTTTATGTTACTATTAAAAGGCTTTTTTGTAAATATTATCAGAAACGAAAAGATCGAAAATCAAATAATGTAAATTTTTGAAAATACACAAAGGACATATAGCGAATAAGAAATAAAAAACTACTACGGTTTACTTGTTTTTTTTGCATACATGATTGATTTACGGCCGTTTTACCTTTCGCACCGAAGAAAAAAAAAGTTTACAGATTTTAAAAGTCGTGGATAGCGCCATCTATTAGCAGTTATAACAATGTTCTAGATTCAAAGTAGTAAGGTAGTAGAAGCAGTGTTGGTGTAGCATGGGGTGGGGCGGAGAGTCCGGTTCGCACCAGGCTCTTTGGCATTTCAAAGGTGGTGATTTGAAAAAAATATATTTAATAAAGTTTTTTTTTACATATTCATAATTATGTCGAAAAAATTAATTTTCACTTTTCCGGTTAGCGTTATTCTGTAAGATTACCCTTTTTACCATGCCCCGAATTTACTACATATAATCGCTCGCAAAAATAAGAGGGCGGCAAATGCCACTGAGTAGAGGTTCTCCCTAAGCCTACAAGGCATAGGAGGGTTTCTTACGAGGAGAGAACTTCGTTTTATCTTAATCATTCGCAAATTTCTAATATTTAGGAAACCGGAAGCAAAAAGTTCCCTATGTGAAACCCTAGATGGCGTTCCATGTATTGTTCTGCTCGTTAAGCACATAGGACTACGCTCAATGGCTTTTTTTATCTGTCAACAAGGTATTATGGGAATCTGATTTGTGGGATGATCGCGACACAAATTAGCACGAAGCGAGAGAGTGGCAAGGTGTTTATTCCCGGCACTATAGCGTTGATAGCATACAGCGGTAGCGCAGTGCAAAGATGGACCTAGTGTAGTAGTGTAGTAGTAATCCCGTATGCCGCGATCACTCCCACGAAGAGTTCGCCCCTAACCTACGAATAAAACCATTGTTAGTCATTTATTTTGTGTGTTTTTGTATTTGTTGTATGTTATTTTGATTGTTTGTTGTTTTGTGGTTTTCGAAAAAATCCACATAAATAAACATCAAATAATATTTGTACAAAATCGCTGATCTGTGAAAGTTTTTTACCGATTGCTATAAAATATACAGTATTGTCAGTATTTAGATGTCGTACCTATGATGGGTCAAATGGTTAAAAAAACGCCTGTTGAACTTATCAGCTGTTAATTGAAAATAATATTATGTCGTTTCTTTTATTTTTATTACCAGTTGACTGAGCACAACAACGCGTATCCGGGTACAGCTCGTGTTACTTAACAGTAAAAAACAACTTCTTGTAATTTCTTCATTTCACAATAATTGGTTTTGAGAGAATGAGGGATATTCTAGATAAAAAAACTTTTTAGGCAGTCCCTTATAATTATGTTTATCAGGTATCCAAAACAACAAAGTTATTTATAGTATGATTCCCGGACCTTCATGGCCGCTGCCAAGGCTTTACTTCACTCATGTCGTAAAGGGAGAGTGTGGTAGGTCTTCCGAAAAGCCTAGAAACATATTCAGTTTTGCCTATTAACTAACTATGCTATATGTGCTCAACACTCTTAGTATCATTTTTAAAAATTTTATACATTGAATAGATTATTTTACCCATATCCCAAAGTAATATTGTAAAATTTTCTGTTTAAAACTACACCTATCCGTCTAGTCGTATCGATTTTCTACGCAAAGCTTACAAGATAAAGCAAAAGCTGCCCCTTCTGAGGGAGGCACTGCGCTAGCCGTTGATTAATTTTTGGTAAGAGGATTTCCACCGCTATATTCGAATGTACCTACATCGCATTTCATTCAACCACGTAATCCTTCTAATAAAGTTGTATCGAAAGTTGGTCTTGATGCTAACTGCTTACATGATACGTAATAGGTAGGTAGATCTATTTCACTTGTAGCGATTTCCAAGCGGTAGATGAAAGATGACTAATCAATTATTGAAAAAGACCTAATATAAATCATAGCATTAAAACCATGTTAGTTGCTCTGGTATACCTACATCACAATAAATAGCCATCCTCTACATAGCCATAATGCTGAATCTGAAATGAAGGCTCAAAATTGCATTTGCAAAATGTGATACGTTGTCAAGTAGAGTATACAGATATAATGGAGAGCATTTATCGAAAATATTTACATTGGCAAGTCAATCGGTATCGGCTTAATTTGTGGGGAATTATGCGGCCGGGCCCGCCGGGAAATCAATTTTACATTCAATTTGCCGCCGCGGCACAGATAAAAACCAATCTCCCGTCATTTTTACCTGCCGCTCGCAACCCGCGCTACGAGGATAAACGATGATGCGTCGATTGAAGCTCAGCTTTGTTTATTTCGATACAAAATTTTATTAAAAAGCTTTGATACAGTTTTGATACGGAATTTAGCTTATCTAGTGTTTTCCTTAATCACACGATATTAATATTATATAGTGTTCTCAAATACTGTTTGTCACTTCACCCGTTATACAATTAACTCAAATGTTGTTGTTTACAATATGTTAGAAAGAAAAACCCCTATGTACCTACAACCGATTTAAAAAACTAGCATGAAAGGTGAAAGAATGGGTAGGACTTTACTATTGGCGATAGTCCCATGTAATGGGATGAAATCGTTATCTACGTTAAAATTGTTCAGCAACGATCCTATTCATCATTTCGCACTCTAAAAATAGCTGAAATTCAGGCTCTTGGGCGTGACTAGCACTTGACAGTGTTAGTTGACAAGCCGTATTGTCACGACATCCAGTCGGAGGTATCGGTGTCGTAATCACGGCTGCGCCAGCTCGATTCAATGAGATGAAATCACTATGCGGCTCTATGAATAATTCAGGTGCGGTCCACCACCCCCTCCCGCTCCGCGTGTTTCCCCCACAGCTATCGGCTGGACATTGATATAAAGTTGACAACATATACTAATACTATCGATTCCTGTTAACCGTGTATAGTAGGTACAGATCTATTATTGTTCGTGTGGCATAAGCGTTATTCTATTTACAAATGTATTAATAGTTATGTTTTTCTATTAAGCTGTCTTTCTCGCATTTTTGAGACTCGTAAACAAAAAGTATTGTTTAGATTTATATTAACAAATATCCGATTAGTTTCTTTATTTGCGTGCCTACCTTCCTATCAATTAACATATCGATTTAGGAAGAAAACTACGTTAGTATCATAATCATTAATAAGTCATAAATATCCCATTCTTGGATTCGGATCACCTCTAAATCCACAAATTTAAGAAGGAGGTCATCACCACGTTATTCAAGAGCGGGTTAGTGGATTTAATTGGTGGACGGTGGTTGTTATTTCTGAGAAGATTATTGGAGGATTCTCAGACCTCCATTCTCGTATTTACTGACGATGTTTTCATTCTCCCAAAAGCAATTTAAAATTATTTTTAGTACGCACTTAACACAGTGCGCAGTGTATAGGTACGGAGATTCAAACCCGGACCCACCAAACGGGAGACCAATTTCAAACCCATTGGTTGTTTAAATGTTGTGGGTGGGGATAGTGTTTATCCTCACCAATATCACAGTGGCTATCACAGAAACTGAAATCTGAGATACTGGCGGAAAATGCCCGTGATACTCCTACATACATACATAGGTTCGTATTAATACGAGGCTTTCATTCGTCTTCACCGCGCGGTTGACATTTATGACCAGATTGACAAGACGTAATGTGATGGATTGATGATAGACACATCTAGACCTTCGATTGATAGATGGACGTAACAGTGTGATTCATGATTATGACTGACTTGCTCCACTGTTACCTGAATTCCTGAAAATGAATATGTAGTTATATGTGTGTATCTTATAGGTATGCAGGGTAAACTTGTGTTTGGTCTGAATAATAGAATTTGTAATCTTCAATAAATAATTTAATATTACTTAACTATTCATTTGAACAAATACAACAATCTACAACAATAAAACTAGCAGTCTAGTGTTGGTAAGAGATGGCAGGAGAGGAGAAAGAGACTTGGGTAAGGGGAGCGGCGTACGCAACCTTACCGATGGGAGCCGCTGCGTAACCGACGGGGGAGTGAGAGTAGGAGACTGGAGCGTGAGCATAGACTGGAGCGGGAGCGTAGGCCACCTTAGCGACTGGGGCGGCGTAAGTCACCTTGGCAACGGGAGCTGCGTATGACACAGGAGCTTGAGCGTAGGCAATCTTAGCGACAGGGGCGGCCGCGGCGGTGGGGTGTCCCTCGTATCGCACGATGGCGTTGAA